>CAHIKZ030000174.1:612500-805000 GCA_903632075.3 Acanthosepion pharaonis
CCCATCATGGTCGTAAAACGTAGAATGTGCTCACGGTCGGGGTACTGTCTCTCCGAGCAGTACTTCTAAGGGCACCCAATTAATGTGGCCTTGTGTCAAACTAAGTTATCGTAGTAAATACTCGAGCCCTTCCTATGGTGCAACAGTTAGCAAACTAATCGCACAAATCGTTACTATTGTAGTGAGTTCGATCCAGAGTACTTCAGACATGTGGCCTTGTGTCAGACTAAACACACACACACACACACACACACACACACATATATATATATATATATATATATATATATATGAAGTAAAATTGTCTTTAAGACCACTACTATAACAGTGACTTCGATCTTCACTAGGGGATCCACATCAGGGCGGAAATGCCACTGTTACGCTGGAGGTCACAGAGAAGGAAAGTGAGAGAAAAGACTGGATAAAGGGAACCGAGGAAAGGATAAAAGTTTAACTGGGTTCAAGAAGATGGCGATTGACGTTGCATTGACATTTTTGAAGATTGTAGTTATCGGGGAAGCAAGGAAAAGGAAGAGAGTTCCACAGGCGGGAAGTGCGAGAAGAGAAACTCTTTGAGTAGCAGTGGCAGTTACATTTAACTACTTCAACAGTAAAAGAATGAGACCTAAACGCCTGTCTAGTAGCACACTTAAACTTATGTAGACCGGGCACCAGGGAAAAAAAACTCAGTCGAGATGCCATGTCACGATCGATTACATTGCAGATCCCTTGGATTTTGTCAAGAACCTTGAGATGAGTAGCAGGTGCACCAGACAAGATATGGCATAAGTATTCAATGCACGGGCGAATGGTAGATTTGTAAATGTGCAAGATGGACTCTCACGAGAAAAAACATTTGGCACGACACAGTGAGCCTAATTTTCTTGCAGTAGATGCAGCTATTGATTCGATGTAGTCGTTCCACTTTAAGCCTTTTTAAAACCGCAGGCCAAGAAGACGTTGTTCTTCTTCTTTCCATAAGTCTAACATTAGCCATGCTGATGGCGGGCAGGAAAGATTTTCGATGGTAGTTGAATGGGAACAGTTTCGTTTTGGAGACATTAAAATTTACGAGCCATTTCCTGCACCAGCTAATCACAGATAGGTCCTTTTCAAGAACAGCGGCCAGGTTAACTTTGTCGTCTCTGGCAAATTTGCTATTGAGACAGGAGTAAATGATAGTGTTATCAGCATAAATGCCTACTCGGGAACTTACGACATCAGAAACAGCATAGGACGTAAGACATAGCCTGGAGGGGACACAGGCATTCGTGTGAAAGGCTATGGAAGCGAGCCCGTTCAAAACGACCTTCATTTCATGATTTGATAGGAACGATTGGATTAAATCAGTCGATTCAGTAATACCGTAGCCCTGGAGCTTACGTAGACGCCCAGGGTGCCAAACACTGTCAAACGCCTTCGAGATATCGAGACCCAAAACTCGAGCTTCGCCGTTATTATCAAGAGCTTGATATACATATTCAGTGATGGCCGTTAGCACATCAGCGTTAGATCTGATAAAACAGAAGCCATATTGTTTGTCAGAGAGTAGGCTGTGAGAGGAAAGGTGCTTAACCACTTCAGCACTGAGTAAAACCTCGAATGCTTTGCCGAGAGGCGATAGTTAGAGGGGTCAGAATGTTCTCCAAAGTTCTTAAAAACAGGAACTACAGAGGAGGACTCCCAAGAAGATAGGAAGTAGCAAGACAATAGTTGTAGAGTTTGAAGAGGACTAGAGCCCGCTTGGGGCACATTTCTTTAGTTTAGTTGTTTGTTTTACCAGCATATCAAACCTTTTGGGTTATTTAATGCTGAATAATTTGTTTGGTTTTTGTTTACTGCTTGTTGATCTTTTGTAAGTTTATTGTTTCCAAGATATAAGTAAAGGTGTTGTGATTTAGTGATAATGATTATATGCTATCTTTTTTTCCAACTACATTTTGTTATATAATTTTGTTGCTTTTAGAAATTCTAAAAGGTCATTTGGGTCAGTTTTGTTAAAGATGTCTTTCAGATTGTTTTCTTGATAGTATCTTAATCGTATTCGTTCAAGATCTATGCAGCTTGTTAATAAATGTTTCACCGTGTAGAGCTTAGGACGATGATTGGGATACCGTCACATCCACTTGCCATATATTCAATCAATTTGATCTGACATCTACAGCAGATAAGGTTGAATGCTTTGCTCGGAAATTCTCTTCCAACTCAACATTCAGCTCATCATTTGAACTACCTACACCTGATTTTCCCAATAGAACTGAGATACTACTGAGTGATATGCGCATAATCCCGACACTGGTCTCAGACATCATTTCTAAATTAGATGAGTTGAATGTTGAGTTGGAAGAGAATTTCCGAGCAAAGCATTCAACCTTATCTGCTGTAGATGTCAGGAGATCAAATTGATTGAACAGAAGGAAAGATTGACGATCTGCTGTTGCTCAGTATACTTTGGCAGAGCCGCCAGTAGAACCGAATTTGCGACATACTATACGTTGTTTCATTCTATCAGCGAACAGTAATTTCGCTTCTTTAACGACACCCTTGCACTCGTTACTACCATAGTCAAAGTGACGTCCGTTGCAATTAGACGTCTCTCTCTGGTACGGCCAAAAGAAGTGATTCCTGTTGGCCATACGGCCGATCATGCAGACGAGGAACAACGAAATGAACGTAGTTTAACATGGTTTTTTTACTTACTGGAATGAAAGCATCGATGCTGGCTTTCACCTCAGACGCGCATTTTTGAATAGGATGATTAAAAGCTTCATTCCAAGGGACGTTACGAAGGAAATAACGGAACTAGTCCCAATATGCTCGTTAATAACAAAGATATTCTGTTGATAGGAAGTTCTTGCTTGGTGGGGGAGCCGAATATGTTTAGATAGAACCGCATAATCAGAGTTGCCAAGAGAGCAGAGCTGCGTAATACAAGAGTCAGGGATAGAGGTAAAAAGGAGATAATGCAGAGAAGCGTGTCCCTCAGTGTTACTGGGGAAACGCGTGGGGAAGTCAACTACTTGCGTGAGAGGTTGAGTGATTGAGAAGTTAAGGGTTTGGATGCCAGTGAAGTCAATGACAGTGTTTCAGTGTTTAAGCCACCTGATATGGTAGGCATTAAAGTCACCGAACACAAATATAATTGCAAACTGGTGTAGGGAGATAGTCTATATTATCTGGAATAATATTTAGCAGGTAGCAGTCTTGATAGGAAGGAGAATGGTAAAGAATGAAGAGATAGCTGACAGTTAATTAGAGAGAAACGAAGACACATGTAAGAATGATCTGGAGATACAAGAGAGAGTTCCTTAGCCAGCGGGAGATGTTCGCGGCCATAAACTCTCAACTCATGAATCTGGACATTAGTGGCATAGGATGGTAGCCAGGAATCAAGAAATCAGAGGAGGAGATTGCAAAGTTAAGATTAATTCGCAGAGAGCTAGGATGTCCGGATACTTTTAGAAGAGGAACGATTCCACACTGCAGATATTGGTATGAATCCATGAATGTTGGAAAAAGGAAGGTTAAGGGGTTTAGATGTTTTTGTTGGGCTGGTTTAGGTTTATATATTTGGTTGTTTATAGTCATGATGTGTTATTTTGGTAAGGAAAGGCCTTTTAATGTAACATGTACAGGAAGGGAATTGGCGCAGACTGTAACATAGTGTGGCCTCGGGGTTGCCAACCGTAGGTGTTTTCAGGGATACCTTTCCATGCGCGACATGGCGCTGCTAGAACCCCGATATTATGCGACTGTTGATCAGAGCAGACTCTCAAGACATTGCGCAAGAGTTCGGATTCCTAACAACCAGTCGGTAGCAGCAACCAGAAAACTGCCAACCAGGTACTCTCAGAATGAAGAGACGTTGCCACCATCCACACATATCATAAAAAAAAAAATTCGTGACAGCACCACTATGAAGGCCTGAGAGAAGGAAACTTACCAGGAACTACTTCCTAAACAGGAAACAAGGGATGAGCCTCTACTCTTGTTCAAGAGAAGGGGGAGGAGTATGAGCCGGGCGATAGGAAAACCTATATACTCCTATTAAAAAAAATAGGTTCTAAGTTTTAACTTGTTAAAAGTCGAGATGTTCATTAGAAATTCAACAAAGAATTAAAAATGGCAGATACATACATCTGAAAGAACTTTAAAATTGTTTTGGGTGGATCTCCAGTTAAGTTACAACAAAATGGACACTGATAACATATTTGGAGTCGCTCTGCGGCCCACAGAACATATTTAACTGATATTAGGAGGGTGAGACAATAACAAGTAGTTGGTGAGGTGAGGGCAGTCCCAGAAAATTGCCAGAGGGTAAAGTAAAAAAGGGAAGAGAAATAATAGACAAAA
Organism: Acanthosepion pharaonis; assembly: GCA_903632075.3. Taxonomy (NCBI): domain Eukaryota; kingdom Metazoa; phylum Mollusca; class Cephalopoda; order Sepiida; family Sepiidae; genus Acanthosepion; species Acanthosepion pharaonis. The sequence goes on from CAHIKZ030000174.1 coordinate 616,854, forward strand.
ACAAGATGACCGATAAATATTAAGGTTAATTGTAGTGAAAATGATGAACCATTTATACGTGAAATTTAGTTCCGAATTTAAACACTGAAAATACCACGGGCAACAGAATATGGTAAAGGAAAATAAAAAAGAAATAAATTAAGTAAAAAGGAAAAGACAAAGAAAGAGAGACAATAAACAGAAAAGGAAAGAAGAAAAAAGAATTTAAGTGAGAAGATTTAAACATGAATTAAAAATAGAAGGTACATAAGCCTGAAAGAACTTTACAAAACATTGTTCTGAGTGGACCTGTAGTTAATTTATACCCGAGTTTCGTTTTCTCTCGCTATACTTCCATGTCAGTGAATTCATAGTCTTTTTTATTTGTCTCTATATACGTGCATATGCATGCATTTATATTAAGGATTTGTTTTTTAAATTTTCCCGAATTAATTGCCACTTCGTCTTTCATTGATACCATATATATCGCTTCAGGCATTGGAGGCTTTTGACAAGGACCCAACTGAAGTGCTATGAAGTAATTCTTAAGATTGTGTAATATTTTGAAATCAATATTTACGTTTCCAGTTTTGTACAATGTCAGTATATCGCGATTATCTTACATATATGTGGATGTGTATTAAGGAATTCTCTTACATATATTTGGATGTGTGTGAAGGCATTCTCTTTCGTATACGTGAATGTGTGTGAGGGCATTCTCTTACGTATACGTGAATGTGTGTGAGGGCATTCTCTTACGTATACGTGAATGTGTGTGAAGGCATTCTCTTTCGTATACGTGAATGTGTGTGAAGGCATTCTCTTTATACGCGGATGCGTGTGAAGTGATTCTCTTTCATATATGTGGATGTGTGTAGAGGGAGGGTTGTGTGTGGAGAGAGTGTTATGTGCATCTCCGTTTGTAAAAAAAAAATGTTACGTGGCAGTTAACAAAAGTATTAAAGCAAAGGGCTTGCTAGGAATATTTTTTAATAAATAAGGGCATAACATGTTAAAACATTGGTTCCCGTAAGATCACGGAAGTTAAGCAACATCGAGAGTAGTTAATACTTGAATGGGTGACCTCTTGGAAATACCAGGTGCTGTAAGCTTGAATATACGAGTGATGTAATGAATAACGGCTTGGAATTGGAAATCGAAGAGCCGAGTTCAAATTCCATTCGAGTTCATTATATTCACTTACGCGCAAATACCTTTGGGAGTAGTATGAATTCACCTCTTCTCCACCAACTACGGATTAATTAGTAGGACTTGTATCAGTAAAATCATTATTTCCAAAAATTACAATCGAAAAATAATTACTGGCTTTAAATAACCTGCAAATGGTCGATAAGCCATAAAATCGAATCGATCAATTTCAATAAATATGACAGAGAAAGACAATGTAGACACAGGTATCAGCATTGAATAGTGACAATCAGTTTCACGTCAAAATGCAATCTTCATTCATCATGCAGTGTTGATTCTTACGTCCACACTGTCTATATCTCTAATCAATATTGAATACCCTTTCTGGAATAACGATATATAAATTTTTTTATATCAAAACCAGTTTTGGAGGAAAATATATGACAAAGTTTTCGTGTGACACGTTTTGTCCTTTACATAGTCCTATGAAGTCCTAAGGAACCAAACGCGTCACAAGAAAACTTTTCCACTTTGTCATAAGCTTTCCTACAATGCTCTTTCTCTCTAAAGAACACAAATTTTCAATATATATAAAATTTGGAAAAGAATGCTGAAACGTTTCCGGCCCAGTTCACTCCAAAACTCTAAACACATGACCAAATATCGATGATTTTTTTTCCCATTAAGAGCTTCCTGTATGAACACAGTTTACTCCAAAAGTAATACATCCTAACTCTTTTATTTTTATTTATTTATTCTCTTGTCCTAAAAAGTCAAAGGCGAATCTTAGTGGTATTCCCAACAATAATCCTCAATTTATTTATTTTGTTTATTCATTTTGATGCCTTGTTTTAAAGAGTAGTTTTACCAGAAATGCATCAAAGACCGGTTATTTCCATAACATAGCCTCCGTTTTTATGTCATCTTTATTACCACGAATAAAATATTCTCAGTTTCTATTTAGAATTTTAGTTAATCTAATGTTGGATTCCCCTTCTCCAATTCGAACAGTTGTTGTCAGTTGTGGTAGATTTGTTTGTTTGTTTGTTTTGTTTTACGGTATATCAACACCTCAATGTGTTATTTAATGCCGACCAAATTTTCATTGTTGGTAATATTTTTTTTTTCCAAAAATCTATTTCTGTTAATATTTTTTTCCTTCAAAAATCTATTTCTGGTACGAATTTTCCTTCGCTGGTAAAATATTACCAGCAATATATTTTTTGAAAAAGAATATTCTTTTTCAAAAAATATATTGCTGGTAATATTTTTCAAAAATGTATTGCTGGTATTAAGCCCTATTTTTACACTTTCATAGTCTTTTGACCCAAGTTTGGAGGTTAATTATTTGCCCATAGCTGGGACCCCAACAGGTGCTACCACTCTGGGTCAGGGTGGACCTGGGAACATCAACAATTAAGAGGTGGTTTCACGCTCCTCAAAGCCTCCTGACCAGAGGCCCTGCTGTTGGACGTAGTTTATCGTCATACCCAGAACAATCAGTTTTGGTAGAGTACATGCCAGAAGATAATTTCCGTATTATGGGGTTAAATAAAACTTATTTTTATTAAGAATTTGTCTCAACAAGGAAACTGCTGCTGGAAATCTGAAAGAAACAGCTAAAATCTGGGGACACATACCGATATAAAAAGGCTTGGAGAATTTAACACTCCTATGGCATATTGATAACAAGACCGCTTCAGAGGTAAAAATAATCGCTTCAGAGGTAAAAATGAATAAATAGCTTAACTCTGTGTAAATGGCTGTCTGGCCAAGGGTCACAACTACAAAGAAGAATAGTAAAGGCACCATTACATCAACAATGTAATGTAGGAAGTTATGGAGAACCATGAACGCCCACTACACTGATGACTACTATATAGTATTTAAAGCTTGGAACTATCATTCAAGCTGTGATACTTGCCTTGCCTAACAGAATTAGAAGGGTTCTTGTTAGAAGGTTGATCTGTGGAGAAATTAAATAAAATAAGAATAATAAAGAAAAAGAAATACATTTTCCATGATGTATAAATAAAGGAACCAGAAATTTTATTACCACACTTGGTTACATCAAATGCTGATTAGACGGCGCTGTTTATGCCTATAAAAAGAAAAATCTTTCTTTCTTCTTACTTTCTCGTTTTTGCTCTAAGATGTATTAAAACGTGATAAATAAAATAAAAAAAAAGAACGTTCCCACTGAGGCAGGTTTATTTACCTGGTCTACTGACGAATGAACTCTCTCTCCACTTTACAACGCATGGCTTTCGCACGTGTCTTCCAAAAATTTCACCTCTGAAGTAAATCAACCTTTTTTTTGGTCGTTCTAACTCTGCGCAAGACTGATTTGAGCTTGACAATTATAACAACACTTCTCCTTACTTACCCTAACTTGAACCAAAACAGACACACCCAAGAGACCATGAAAACTTTGCTTCACTACAGTTTATATAAGAAAGTAGAATAAACGGACTGCTGTAGAAACCCGCTTTTTTTGTAAGCTTCTCTTTTAATTATTTATACGTGAACATGCAAACACTACGAGACACTAACACGCAACTTTAAATTCTATTGGTCAAACAGTTTTGCTACTTTTCTCCTTTACGAGGAGCTACGGCCTTATTTTTGCATCTATTATGTAAGTTGTCATATAAAAAAGGTTTCTCTCACAGCGAACATTTAAATTTAAATGAGCTCTAATTGAGCTATGGTCAGAGTGGTGTAACGTGAGTCTTCCAGATGGGTATGTAGTGCTATGTCCAATATAATTATTCATGGATTTGGTTTGATCAGGAATGCAGTTCCTTAAGGGATATGTGAATTCGTAAGTAATATTAGTTCTCAATTAGGACTCATTTAAACACACACGGAAACCTACCAAACTTCATCCGCAACATACTTATAGAAAATACAAGTATAATAGCCTCATCCATATGTAAAAAAAAAAAAAAAAAAGGACTAAAAATAATAGAAGCAGTAACAATAAAAAAGAAGACGCCAACATTCAATAATATCAACACGGCCACAATGTACTGACCGTGTTTGGGTAAAAAAAAGATTCCCATCACTCGAAAAACATAGAAAATGCATATTCATTCAGTTAATTAAAAAAAAAAAATTGAGAATAGCTAAAAGAATAGCCGAAAGCGCTCGAATATATAAAACATTCAGGCGACTTTTAGACACTTTATACCCAGAAAATAAAATACAAACAAAAGAAAAACTAAATAAAAATGCTCAATCGTAGTAACTTTTCAGTCGTCTTCAATGACACACACAAACACACACACACACACATATATATATATATATATATATATATATATATATATATATATATATAATTACTAATAGAAATCTTATAAGTATAAGAAACTATACTCGCTCGGAAAACCTTCGGTGTATTGATTTGCAAATAAACAAGCCAATACCAAAGGGGAAAAAAAGGTATAAAAAAAGAAAGAACCAAGAACATGTACGTTAACCGAAAATAATCGTCCAGCATACGAGTTCAAGGCCCAAAGGAAAAAAAACCCGATGCGAGTATCCAAAATAACTAAATAAAGTGCTCAATACAATGAGTAGAGCAGACCTTCCCTGACGATCCGCTTAGGTGAAACCTTGGTTTGTCTGGCTCTCTAGGTTTAACTATATATACGCGTGTGTTCACTCTGTACGATAGTTTGGACTTGTCAGAAGTTTACATTTAATTTTATGTCGATGTGCACGTTAACAAGACAAACTATTGATTAGAAATTATTGATTCAGGTGTCCTTATTATTTTTCTATATACAAACAAGTGTGGACTTGTATATGTGTATTATGAATGCGTGTATTAGAGTGTGCAATATTTTCGCCTCTGCCCGACTAATTGAATCTCTGATACGAAGCATTAAATTTTATTAAATACCAGACTTCGTCAATTACAGTCAGTCAGTTGGAATATGGAGGCGAGGCCTTCATCCAGACATTGACTCTACATTATTGTGTGCGATGTAAAAGCTTTCTTGCTGTTTATATATTTACCTGTCATACGGTTTTTCCCACGAGTCCGTATGTCAAGCTTAGCCGGGGTGATCACACTGATTTGCACTCGACCGCTAAGTGGTCTTCTCTTAGATTTACGCAGCATCTGGCTTCTCTGAAAGACACTAAGTCTAAAGTCTCTTCTGGCATGAGATGAGATGCATAGTACAACTGTATAGGGGCGTTGGAAATTTGTACTAGTCGCAATTATAGTTAATATATTCCAGTAATGGGTATAAAATTTTTAAAAAAAGCAATTTACCTTGATACAGTGAAGTTTATTTTTGGTGTAAAGCGGGGGGGGGGTCATAATTTCATGTCTTTTGTAGATGTATGGTTTCAGAACAAACAGTTTTATTTGAAATGTTGGTACTGCATGAATTTAAGCGTGCTACTAGGTTGGCATCTCGGTCCCACACTTTCACTGTCGAAACGGTTAAAGGTAACCATCTCTTCTACTCGAAGAGCTTCTTATCTCGCACCTCCTGTCAGTGGAACTCCCTTCCTATCACTTGTTTCCCTGATAGCTATAATCTTCAAATATTCAAATGTAATGTCAATCGACATCTTCTGATGCCTTGACCTTGATCCCTGTCCTTCTCTTTATCCTTTTCCCAAACACTCCTCTTTACTCTTGCTCTCACTCTCTGTAACCCCTTGTGTGCTGGTGGCACTCCCGCCTTGCTTGGAGCGATTTGCTTTAAAAAAAAGGAGTGGGCATGTATCCTATATAAAGTTCGTACATTTATGTGGATGTTATTACTTAGAATTTACTGGAGAAAATGAACTGTAAGAATATTGACTGAGAGACGCTGTCATGTCGTTTCAGTCATCGGTGAGTTTTTTCACCTCTAGCCGCTTCGCCTCCCTTTTTTTCAGAAAAAGCGTAGATGACATTTTTTTAGTTGACTGTCTTGACCTATTGCAAAGTTTTGTATTCATCTTCTTTCAGGGTATAACTCAAAGCTTTTGAATTTAACAAACAGCTTTTGGTTAAAAATTCTCGTTTTCTATTCCTTGTAATCTCTCTTTGACAATGTCCAACAGCTTTCTCACGTAACCAAATTTTTAATCTTACATTTTATTTCAGCCCACATCTTTCTGGGGCTTGTCTTTTTAATAAACATTCATTGATTCTTTTCTTTGAGTTTGTGTGGCTTCTCGACATTCTTCGCAAATCACGCACTAGCCATTTTAACTATTAAGTTTAGAATATAAACTCCAAGTGCATTGGTTCATTTTTTTTTTCTGTTTTTGTGAGTATGTGTTTTTTAATACAATGTCAGTTATAGCAGGGATGTGCAGGTAGCGTGATATTTCTTGGTGCAGAATTCATCCTAGTCGCGACATGGTCTTGATTAAAGCATGGATCCAACTCTTCTCTTTACAGTTAAATAGCAGGGTATATTGGGTTATGTAGCCTTGGGTGTTAGCTAGTCTTAGGGATACATTGAAGGCAGCAGGTAACCGCTATGCTATGATTCCCAAGAAGTCATAGTAATTCACAAATTTAAAAAAAAAAAAAACGCTGTGGAGAGCTGTTATTGCCTACACTCTAAAGACATATGACATTTTCAATGGGCGTGTGTGGTATGAGAGTTAGCAGCGCCGAAAGTGAAATAGGTCAGACGAGTTCAAATTCTGTCCCAGGTTATTACGTTCTCTTCGCGCTATTGCCACTTGGAAATGCAAGAATACATATCACTCCCGTCATTTATAGGTAAAATAACAGAGTAGAGTGGATTTCTTCATTCTCTCTGTCCCCCACTCCTTATTCTTACGTTCCCTCTGTTTTTTCCCATTTTCCTACACTCACTGCTTTTTATCCTTTTCATTTCCTCACTCTCGTTTAAATTTCTCTTTATCTACTTCACACTTTTCTTTCCTCTCTCACTGTCTGTTATTCAGCGTTGATCCGAATGTTGATATTCGTTGGTTCTCGTTCGACAATTTAGAATAATCGAATCTGAGAATAATGTGTTCTGTTCGTAAATTGCAATCGCGAAATTAGTGCTGCAGTCGATCACTATGTCAACCCCTTTTCCTCGTACTGCACTGTGAAACTGTGTTCTTCTGATTGTTGCTAAAGGATTCAGGTTGCTATAGCAGGTGTCGCAAAAGTAGTCGGTTGGTGCACGTCTGCTTATCCACAGTATCGAAATAATAGCAGCAAAAAAGGGACAACGTGAAAGAAAAAGTAGTGAATTGAAAAGGAATTTCGACAAAGATTTGAATATGGTGCACTTCATTGACCGGGTCTCTATTGGTCATCATCATAATTATCATCACCATTATTATTATTTATTATTAGTATTCTTTTTATATATGTCATTTCGTATTTTTGAAAGTCTCTATAAACTGTTCGAATAAACACTATCACCGTTTTCAAAATGCTCATTTTCTGATCTTGCTGGCAACGTTAACCTATTAAAACTAAGAAGCAATGTCATATTATTTTTCAAACACCTCATTTATCATTTAGTTCTTAATTTTCCTTTATATTGTCTCCAGTATTATTTCTGACTTTTATAGGATAAATAAAAATGAAAAAAGAAAAACTAAGTTTTTATTTAGCAAAATCGAATAGCCAATGTTAAATACGAAATTCAAATATGCAAAAAATAATTTTAATTTTATTTTCAGTAAACAAATGAAACTGCTTGCAATTCATATAAATATTACAACTAAAACAAGTAACTTGACGTAATATTCAAAAAGCTACTTGAACAATTATGAAAATTTTGACTTACCAATTGGCAAATATTAAGGTAAAGTCATTTTGTAGAGTGTTTAAACATCCCACGTGACTATTTCGTTATGTTGGCCTGTAACGAATTTTCCATGTATTTTTAACTGGAGATGCTGTGGTAACGTAAAAAACGTACAAGTAAAAAAAATAAAAAAAATAAAATATGAAAATAAAATATAGAACAGAAGAATAAAAATAAGGTATTTCCTTTGCTTTAAAACCCATCTCATTCCCACCTCTCTCTCAATTAATGAGAAGGGAAACCTTAAATAAAAAGAGAAAGAAGAAAAAAACTGAACGGCTGCGAAACGGAAGTTTGTTGATTCAGGGTCTACTTATTGTGGCTAGAGATCTACCAAAATAAGAGAAGCTCCACGCATAACTTCCGCTAAAAAAAAAAGGAAAGAAAAGCAAAACGTCGGAAAATAAATTAATTTTGGTCAATCAAAAAAACGGAGACTTTTGATGTTAGTCGAAATCAGACTTCACGTCAAGTAGTCTGGAGCCTTTCTTAAATGTATTTAAAGAGACAAGCGACAGACATCAGCGAGGTATCAGTCGGAGAAACCAGCCAAGCGTGTCGCGTAAATAAACTAAGCGGTCATCTGCTTAAGACATTTTTCCGCCCTTTTACAGGTCGAGAAAACACAGCAGATTGATGTCAGTAAAAAATTTCCAAAGTAATTACGCTCCCAACTACTGTCAAGGTCTAACTGGTAAACCAACAACTACCCAGCCGAACAAGCTCTGACCAACCTGAATTACAAAGGACTCGCTCCAATCGAAGGCATATAAATAAACATTTTATTTGTTTATGTCTTTCATTTTTTTTGGTTTATTCCGAAGTTTTCGAGAAATATTGCTAAGACCTTCTGGCACTTTTTTTCACAATGCAGCGCATTTACGCAAGAACCAAACCGGAAGTATTCAACAAACACAATATTATCAACAAGACTGCCTTTTATTTACTGTCGCATCAAACAGGCCAGTATATAGATGTGCGATGTGATGTAAAGGATATCGACACGGAATGAGAAATCGGAGAGCCGAGTTCGAATTCCAGTTGGGTTCGTTACATACTTACTCTCGGGAAACCCATCTCTTCTCCCCCCCCCCCCCCAGCTATGTATTGAATAGCCTTGGTTTCGCAGAAAGAAAACGGTAACTTGTTGCTATGAACTGGTCAGTCATGAATCGAAACATGAATATATATCATGTACTGACTGACAGATACAGGTAAGGGGAAATAATCCCGCCTAACTACTTTCTTAATATTTAATTAATCCAGTGACGGGATCTTTCATTTTTACTCTGCCGTCCGCCAGACCAGTGATATCTATTATTTAGCTTTTCTTTATTTAAGATTATTAATTCTAGCCTTCGGATTTGGGTTGAATAATACGTTGGATAATGGATAATACTTTTTTTTTTTTACTTATATAATTGCCTTTCAATCTTTTTAATAATCATTACTACTACATCTATCTTCTTACATTGCCACAATATAAAATCTCCTTCACTCTTGACAAGAATAAAATCATGAAAATTTAATCTACTTTCTAAGGAAATCTAACAGAAATATGAGTCTCCCATTCGCCCATTCTTAGAATATTGCTGTCACACATGACCCGGTGCCTCTGTTATTTACATTGATAAAATCTAAAGAATCAGCATTCAATCACTTTATTTACCGTGAACTCTTTGATAAGATCAAAAGAAAAATCTGCAACATTATTGGTCATGATCTGGCGTCTCAACTCAGATTACTTTCGCATTGCCATAAGGTTGCCTCCCTTTGCCTTTTCTATAAATAATTTCATGGTAATTGTTTGAGAGAGAGCTCTTTGCTATGGTATCTAGGCTTTTTGAATTTAAGTGCCTGGCGTCGAGATCTCATCAATGTTGCGTTGGCTAGATGTAGCCGTAAATTCTATGCTAACAGTGTTTTTTCCGCACTTCTCGCCCGTGGAACACCCTTCCGGCTCCATGCTTTCCAGTCAAATTTAATCTGAAAAAAATTAAATGCAATGTCAATAGCTATCTACTGTTCTCATTACTCTTTCTTATCCCCACTCATTATTAATGTTTCTCTTCCTAATTCTTCCACACCCTGTAACTCCTTGCGTTTTACTTCCTTTCCTGCCTTGCATAGGGTGATACCGATTTACACATATGTATGGGGGGGGTGCGTATATGAACCCCTTGATAAAATCCAAAGAAGAATCAGCAATATTATCGGTCCTGATCTGGCGGCTCAGCTTCAGTCATTTTCCCTCCACTGTTGTAAGGTTGCCTCTCTGTGTCTTTTCTATAAATATTTTCATGGTCATTGTTCGGATGAGCTCTTTGCTATGTATCTAGACCTCTTGAATTTAAGCACAGTACTAGACTGGCAACAAGATCTCATCAATATAGATTTGAGTTGGCTAGATGTAGCCGTAAATTCTATGCTAAAAGTGTCTTTTTTTCGCGTGTGGAACTCCCTTCCGGCTCCATGCTTTCCAGCCAATTTTAATCTGCAAAAATTTAAATGTAATGTTAATCTTTATCTACTGTCCTCCTGATTGCTCTTTTCTCTTCTCGTTCATTATTAATGTATCTATTCCTAATTCTTCCATACCCTGTAACCCCGTGTCTTAGTGGCTATGCTGCCTTGCATGGGGTGATACCGATTAAAAAAAACAGAAAGTACTATGCTCGAAGTGGATGAAGAGGGCAAGAATCTCTTTTAACAGTTATTGTTATATTTGACGAAGATCTGTTTACTCCGATGTCTAGCAGCAAAAAAAAAAAAAACTTAGTTCAATTCCAGGGGCAATGTACTATGCAGACAACTGTAGTGTAGTGATTCCGAGGTTCTTACCAACGAGAAAGTTCAGTCGAGAGACAATAACTACAGCGAGTTTCAATTGACTGCAGGCTAATAGAACACAGGGGACGGAACTACTGGGTTTCTATGACTGAAGTCATCGGCCTGTGTGGGGGATTCTACCGATTGAATCAACGCTCAACACAGTGACCCTACGACCACACTCGGTCATGGGACTGATGATGATGGTGATAATGGTAAAAAAATACTAGATGCATCTAAGAAAATGGGGAAGAATTGCGTTAAACTAGGATCGCAAAAAGAGGAAATTGACCTAAGAATCTGGGAACCACTGCCCTTTTTGCAGTTGATGAATAAAATAAACGATATTGGCATCAAACACGAAAGATTTTATGACCAATTTTGATTTTCTCTGTTAAAATACAGAAAGGGAATAGAAATTCTAAAACAGAATGTCTATATTTGATTAATAAACTTTAATTATCCTGATTCATCTATAATTTATGCACATATCAAGAGTAAGAAATGCGTTACGTGCTACTGACTAGAGGCGGGGAATATAAGTAGCCTCGAAAGTCAGCAGAACAACTGCATATTTATTCTAGCCTTCTATTTTTTCACACCCTTTATAGCCACGGCTGTCATGCACTCAATGTACAACCATGTCAGCTATCAAGTAAGACCTTAATTTACTACTTTTTTTTCCAAATCTGCTAATGGGTATTCAGTTTGCAGAATTAACATACTATTGTCTAATTATAGTTTCTGTAAATATGTAGTGTTTTATTTACCTATGTGCATAAACGTTATGTTATCGCAGTTAAAGGATTTTATGGTCACATCACGTTGAAACGCCTGTTACCATACGATCAACGAATTTAAGCAACGTCGAGCCTGGTCAGTACCTAGACGCAAATACACTTGGGAAAGGCATCAATCTATCTCTTCTCCCCCAGCTATGGGTTAATTAGTAATCACCAAATTATTATCTCCCAAAATAATTCTTACGCTCCAAAAATATTTTCTGGTTTTAAATAACCTGTAAAAGGTTGATAAGCCGTCAAACACGAATCAGTCAATCAAAGAAGGTACAGGAATACTTTATGGGGATGGTAAGATACTTTTATCTCAAAGTGTTGTCCCAATACCTTGAAATAACTTAGAATACTTTATATATATTTGAGGAAGGATTCTTTCTCAGAGATGATAAATTGTCTGATTGATCACACCTCTTTCTTGCTACAAGAATTGCTCTCATGTCGTTATCAACATGACAGTGACATACGAGTCTCCATAACTTGTACATTAGTATGAAGAAAAATTAGTCACCTCAATATTTTGGCTGATTTCGTTAATCCTCTCGCTTGGTTAATTTTAATTTTTCCAGAGTATTTACAATAATGATAAACACAACTGTCACTTTTTCTTCTTCTTCATCATCATCATCATCATCATCCCTTTGACTTTTGTAATCGTAGGGCAAACCCAAATGCATAAGCCACATTAATTCTTTTCCAACGGTCTATCAACGGCAACTATCAGCAATTCTGGTACAGTCATACCTGTCCATTGTTTGACATTGTCCAACAAGTTTTTGCGTTGGCGTCCTCTCCTACGTCCACTTTCAATGTTGCCTTGCATGATGGTCTTGCACAGGATGACGTGCATCGTAATGTGTCCAAACCATGCAATTTTTCTCCGTTTGACAGCGGCGAGAAGAGGTTCTTGGTGTTCCACAAAGCTTTTAACCCTTTACTGCACAAACTCATTGTTTATTGTTCCCCTTCAGAAAATTCCAAGAAAATTTTCTCATGCATTTGTTCGCAAACACTTTGGTCCTTCTCTCTGTTTCTGCCAATAATGTCCACGTTTCTCATCCACATAGGAGAATAGAGACTACCAGCGATTTGTATTTTGTTTGAAAGCTAATTTTGCTCCTCCATATTCTTGTCAATTTGGCCGCTTTTTTAGGTTTCACTATTTTATATTCCTTTTCTTTAGCTTTTTACTTCACCATTTTACAGTGTCATCCACTGTAGCGGCATCTACTATCTGACAGGTCTGCATATCTTTACTTAGAATGATTATATCTGGTCTTCTGGCTTGGATTAAATTATCCTTTTGGATTTCAAAATCCTCGTACAATTTTATTTATTTTTAGAATTATTTAGATTTTCTAAAAAGTATCCTTAAGGCATAAAAGATGGAAATATAAAAACGAGCAAAATGAAGATTGAAATACAAAAGTATTAAAAAGACTTTCCGATAAATAATTACTGTTAACTTAATTTTGTCAATTAACCAACTCAGGTATGAATCCATTTAACAAATGTCGTCTGTGTCGGTTGGTATTTCAACAATATAACGTCTGTGAGAAGGAGAAAAAAAGTCACGTGACCACCCAAATCGAATTTCAAAGATTTCATTCAAAAGATCTAGTGATGCAGATGTTCATCGAAAGAAATTTTTCAATTTAAAAAAAATATATATATATATATATTTAATGAAAAATACTTCAGGGCAATTTATTTTTAATGAAATCGAAAAATACTCCGAGCAATTCGCTTCGTATTAGAAATCCAGTTGGTCTAAAACCTCCCAGGAAAATAAATTGTCGTCTGTTCATTCAGCCAATGTATTTTTTTCTTTTTTCTTTTTTTTTTTTTTTTTTTTTTTTTTGTATCAAATCTAAAAGCACGAAAATTTCATACACTTTTGAATATTTTTTGAATTAAAAGTTGTTGAATTGTTTCTTAAAAATTGGACTGATTTCTTCAGATATTCTAATATGGAGAATTTGAGGCTAAAATATTCTCGCCTAAAATACAAATATTTCTTAAGCTCAGTTGGTATCCTATCCTTTCTCATGCACCCAATATTGAAGCTATTTACTTTTGCCATAGAAAACCTGATAAAATATTTTTCTTTCTCCCACAGATGTCAATAGATTTTAATGTATTTTTGTACTCAAATAAGTGTACGTACATATATAGCATATATGTACATATTTTACAAGCTTAGCATTTCTAGAGCGCAGTGATTCGAAACATTAAGATATTTTTGATAATAATATAGATATACACAGAGGGTGCAGATAAAAACACAGAAAATGAAATCAGCATCAAGTTCCGAATTCAGTTGAAACAATGATCAGTTCGTATTCGTGCCCTTGGGAAAGTAGTCAAGTAGACAGTATTCTCTGTCTTCAAATGGTTGCCAGTTTAGAATAGCTTTGAATTCAAAACTAGGAGCGTAATCCACATTTTCTCTCAGAAATCAAGATGCAGAATTCTATTGTTTTAGGACACTTAAGTAAAAAGGTCCTCGATAGAAATTTCTCACCAATTCTCAAGCTAAACGTGGCGAGTATGACACTACCCCTAGCGAAGAACATGTTACAGACATTTGTAGTAGAGGACATTCAAAGACAACTTCCTTCGAGAGTGATAGAATCTTGATGATGAGATACACAGGAAGGTTGTATGTTCCGTGTCTCTTTAGGACGTACCAAAGTCAAACTTGTCTAATTAGCGACTCGCGACACTAAGTCTGCGGCTCGCTGAGGCAAAAGGAAAAAAGAAAAAAAAAAACGCTGCCTAGATACTAAATACGACAAATTCTGTTTAAGTCATTAAGAAAAATGTTCTTTCACTATGTCGCTTGAAACAATTAAGAATCGCCTTAAGTAAACGACTCTTTCAAATGAGTTGGTGATGATAAAATGTTCAGTAATTCATGCAAGAATTAATAAATTCTAAATATGAAACGTTATGCTATCAACTCCCCAAATATTCTGCAGAAGAATTAGTGAACAAGTAAAGAATAAGGTGAGGGAGACTGTAAAGGAATGTATTTACGTTTCTCTCGGTTTGAACTAAATTGCTGGCCAAGCGGGTACCGACCAACATCCAATTTCCATATATATGATCTTTGATGATTTTTCAATTAAAGTATTACTTGTGTTATTAGAGACGGAGTAACGGAGAAGATATTTTGAAAGCATTTAATCAAACAGTGTTGAGATGTGTTGGGTCTTTGCAAATGTTCTTCTATTGTGATAGAAGAGAAAGAAAAATGTTTGGAAGATTTTCTTCGGAGGAAAAATGCTGTTAATTATCCTGTTTTATAAGTCGCCAGCAAGAGGCACAGTTCAAGCTGTGGTCCACGAATTCGCGAGATCAGAATCAATCAAGTACCGAAATTGAACTATCTAGGTAGTGTAGTAGAAAACAGCAAAAGAGGCAACCCAAGATATGAGCAATGTATTGGGGACGTTAAAATCAAGCAAGTACTGAAATGTAACTATCATATGAAAAAGGTGATGCCAAAAGACGAAGACACATTAGAATAGCCAAAGTGGCCTTCCAAAAGATGAACAATATTAATAAACAGGTAAGCTTCGTTAAAATAGAAAAAAAGACATACTTTTATGCAATATCGATCTTTCTATACGGAAGTAAATGTTGAGCAATTTTCCCGTGGATCAAGTGGGGACTTGAAACAATGGAGATGTGCTTCCGTAAAAGAATACTGAGAATACCGTAGACGAAGCATGTGAACAAGGATGAAGTTTTAAGGAAAATGAAAACGAAAAGTACATTTGTATTTAGAATCAGAAAATTCTGAATTGAAATTTTTAAGGAGGACACTTTTTTTTTAGGAAAGAGTGTCTGAAGAATTTGACACTCACAGGACATGTTGAGAGGAAATCGAGGAGTAATTTCTCTAACGTACTTGTATAAATGTCCGGCAGAATAGGAACGATAAGGGATAGTCATAAAACGAAAATTTCTTAGGTTTACAAAGGATATGATGTTGTGGAGAGCCATGATTATTCACGTCCTTAAAGCACGCTGCATATGCTGCACTAAAAAATTATGAGTGGAAAGTCCGTTAAATAAATTGATGCAATGAAAATTGTACTACGTTTCAGCAGTAGAGTACAGCTGTATTGTATGTTTCATCAATACAGTGCAACTGTATTGTAAGTTTTGGAATTTCTTAAAGCGATGGAAGCTCAGGATTGCAATTTACCTGTGCATGTCTATGTACGCTGGTTAAGTGCAAGGAATTGCTTTCAGAACATTTTTTTAATTAAGACATTTTTAAAACAATTTTAAGTGTGCGAGCATGCAAATGAAATCGAGGATCACAAATTTCTTGGAAAATTGGCTTTTATCACTGATTTGACTTAATAGCTCAACGATCATAACAAGCCAAAGATCAAACTGTTTCAGAGCTGATTGGTCAGATCAATAGATTTAGAATAAATAAAAACATTTAAAATCATTTTTACCTAAAGATTCTTTGGCATCTTGCCCATTTTTCCAGGAGTTGTCAGTTGATGTAGAAGGTGAACATCATGGAATCTTGTGGAAATATGTAAAGAGGTGGGTTAATAATTTAGATCAAAGTTTGAGGATTTTGAGCACATGAAAAAATACACTGCATTTGAACAATTATCTACTGAGTGTAAATATCAAAGAACCGTTAAATTTTCGACTTGAATCACGTGATCTTCAAGCTGATACCTTTTTAATGTCAGATCAGGAAAAGGAACGAACTGTTTATGCCTTTTAACTTTTTTTGTTACGACATCTAAGCGATGTCGGCTTATATTTTATGTATGAAAGTGCATTTTCAAATATGAAATTCATTAAAATAAATTAACTGTCTTTCTTTCGTTTGCTGAGGAAGGAATACCTAACTTAATGCCCCTGTTTTGGTACTTTTACCAAAAGGTTCACGGAGCTTCTACTATAATTATACTTTATCAGAAAGAATATTATTCCTTTTATCGGTGCTAAAAGTAATCCAGTAATAATTCTTCTTCTCTTTATCTTTCTCTTCACTATCCCCCTCCTACTATATAACCTTATCTTTATTCTTTTATCACTCTTGCTCCTGCTTCTTTTTCGTTAATTTCTCTTTTTTTTTCTCCTTTTCCTCTTTCTTCCCCTATGTCTTTATTTTCTTTCTCAAAAAATTACGCAAGACTTATTTTGATTAACCACGTTACTTAAAACGATTACTTCGCTACTTATGTAAATATAAAAGAACCTTAGTTGTAAAATAAGTGACATATGTCTATAAAATGGCAGTATTGATTATTTATGGCGAATTTGTTTAAATAATGCATTGACTATTGTTTGCGTCACGCGCCAATAATCACGTGGCAATAATTGTAAGTAAAATGATGCATTAAAATAAGTAACTAAGTAATCGTTGTATGTTTTCTGAATATAGCTCTCCCAGATAATGATCTGTGATCGTTATCAATCTAGTCAAGCAAGCCATCGTTAGTGAGTTTGATCCTTAAGTGATATTCCCTATTTATGGCTTTGTACCAGGTTGACTAATGCTAAATAAATTATAAGTATGCGCCTACCATAGAGTGAAGGTTAGCAATCTAGTCTTGTTCGGTTTTCAGTAGGTCAACATCTACGATCTTGTCATACAAGGTTTAGTATATATCTACCAATGCAATGGTCGAAATTGTAAAAATGTTTTAATCTGTACTGACCGTTTTTGTTTAGTCCTGGGAATGACGATAAACTGCAGCAAGGCCTCTGACCGGGAGATTGAAGGTTTTGAGAAACGTGAAACCACCTCTTAATTGCTATTTCCAGGTTCACCCTGACCCGCGGTGGCAGCAACTGTTAGAGTTCCAGGTGTGGGTAAATGGTGAACCCTATGAAAGTATAAAAATACATTTTTGTAGTAAAAAAAATACCAGCAATATATAATTATATAAAAAAAATTACCAACAATACGTATTTATAGTAAAATGAACAACAATATATTTTATCTGTAGTTGAAGTTGCGTTCTAAATATATTTAATTGAAGCCATAAAATTGAGTTCAAAATATTTAGATTTTGGCTTTAAATAACCCATAGATGTGTCGATATACCTCTAAACAAAATTAACCAAAATTAAAGTTAGTTTCAAACTTGGGAATGTATATTTATTCTGTATTTAAATACAAAATTGTGATACATGGCCGAAGGGGAAGTGGGGAAAGGCTGGTACTCAGTAATTATGCTAGCCTGAATTAAATACAAACACGACCCATTCAATCAATACAATATACTCAATCACCACAAGAACATGTCCGACACCCCTTATCCTATATTTACCAAAATACCACATATTCACCAGGGACATACGACACACCCCATGATGTAAAAATTTATAATATCTTTTTTTTTTTATATTATTTTTAATTTTTTTTTAGCGACCATTCCTAAGATTGAATACTTCAATCTTAGGAATGATCGCTAAAAACATCCCCTCTCCAAGTTTATAAATCGTACAGATGCATGCTGGGATTTCTCCCTGACCAATATAAATCGTCGGTTTCGTCCGCTACCTTTTTGTTCTTTCTTGTCTTCAATTCAGAACACTACAATCACTTGGTTGAATTCCTTTTGCGTGTGAATACGATTCTTACTTTGTTAACTTTTTGTATTATATGCCGCTAAATAAGATCAATCAAACCAAACCAAACCGGGCTTTGTTGACACATAGAGATTTTAATTTTCTTTCCACTAACATCCAAATAATATAGTTTTAAACGTTATAAAACTATGGAACTTCAATATGTCGACTAAATAAATAACAAGAGAATAAATACTTGGGTGGAAAATTAACACGTTTTCGATGAATGTCGTTTTTGTCTGTCCCGGCTATAATGATTTCAGTAATTAAAAGAAAATTCAGTGTGTCACAAAACAAAAAATGTAATTACGAGAAAGCATCTGGTATATTTATTATTTACGCAACTGTTTGTATCTCAATTGACGTCTTTTTCTCAAGTCGGTATTTTAACAATTCCCTACGGAGTATTATTTACATACGATGATTCAGAAAGTATTTTTACATTTTTTTTCTCGCATTCTAAAAACAGAATATTAAATTCTTGCATGTCTTTGTATACGCAGAGTATGTGACCAAACAAATTTAATTTGACATTTCATTGAATTCTTCAGTTTGGCTCACGAGGTATTAAAAAGTGAAACTGAACTTATGTTCGAAATGAACTGTCAAACAATAAAACCTAATGAATAAATATCACACTACGATTGGGAGCAAAACAAAGCAGAAATTTTTACATCGGAATTATCTTTTTGTTTGGAAAACCTTTTTTTTTTTTTTTTTTTTTTAAACTTTCACCCAATACAACGTTCGAAAGCCACTCAAGGCACAAGGTTACTGTTAAAATGATAAGTAAAGCGAGAAATGAAGATGATAATGTTAGATGATAGTTTCAGACTATTATTATTTTAATGGCAGTATATTTTAGCTCAGAACCTTCTCAGGCTGACCTTTAAGGTCAGATGGCAGACAAAATAGGGATGTCAGTTTTGATTGGCTGAGCCGAACTTGGAACTTGCTCCCCAGTGGAGGTGATAGAGCGAGTCCATGGCTAGTTAAAAATGTACACATCGACGTGTTTGATTAAATAGATACATTTCAAATTCTTTTTGCTGATGTCTTTCATCTCCGGACTCCAAAAACATTTCGAGACCCGACCGGGAGAAGACGGCCGAAAGAGAAGAATGCAGTTCCATTATGGAATCGACTCTGTTAATCAACACCCACTTACAATAAGGAAGAGTATAAATCATTTTGCTTATTTTACGCAGTGGCCAAGAACTCCCCAGAAGAGAGGGGGTATACAACAGTAAGTAGAATAGACAACGATTGACATTGAAGAGGTTACGATTGTAATGTTCAGGAAAGCATCCATGTGAAAATCTGTTTCACAAAGCAGAAGTTCTTGGTAGGAGGGAATGCTGAGTGGAATTTTCTGCTTACATGGAGTTAGCATTGCATGTCATAACTATAAAGTCTAAACTGGTGAAACTGAAGAATTTAACTCATCTGAACATTTGCCATAGAAATAGCGAGGGGGTAGGCTTGTAACGTTCCATCTGTACGAAATAAGCATATGTAATATCGAATAAATTGTTCTTGCACGTATATTTTCTGTCCAAAAAAAACAAGAGTTGTATATTTGACCTACATTTCAAATAGGTTTATTCCTTTTATGGTGAATTTCTCATCTGCAAGGGTGGCAGCTTCTTCTATGTACCGTATTTCTTCAAGTTGTGGCTCTCTACAATTTCCTCTCCTTTGTAGCTCTTAGTAATGTTTGTCTTTTTGCTGTCTCGCCTTACTCCTGTTCTGCCACTCATTTGCACAAGCTCGTTATGCGCGATTTTATGACTCAGTTCCTCTTACATTCAGTATGTCCTGTGAGTGTCAAATTTTTCAAGCCCTCTTTCCTCATTATGTGCCCGAGAATTTTCAACTGTCTTCCTGGTGTTAACCTTGCGTTAGTCACCTCGGATTTCCGAAAATGGATAGTCTTATGACGTCTGCCTCACACGACTATTGAGCTAAACCTGCACCACACCATGTGCTACACACCCTCCTGGGTAAGGGGAGTATTAAGAGGGAGCAAAAGAAACAAGTTACCAACTAATAATTCTTTTCTTACTTTATGTACCATGTCCTTTCAAGACGTAGGCGGTCATAGCTCTCCACATCTCCCTCTATCCCTTGCAGATCTCAAGAAGTTCTTTCCTTCTGCTTCTTCCCTCAGACCACGTTCTATCATCCTCTTGCTTAAGTCCGCCAGGTATGTCACGTGTTGTTTTCTTTTGTTTCTCTTTCCCACTATTCGACCCGTGAGTATCAGATTCTCCAGGCCCTCCTTCCTCATTATGTGTCCCAGAAACTTCAGCTGCCTCTTTCTGATGTTAAGTATAAGCCTCCTCCTTGTTTTCAATTTCTCTAAGATCTCATCGTTGCTCACACGCTCGGTCATGATACCCTTACTAGAAACGCTTCTGTAGAATCACATCTCTGTCGCCTCGAGTCTCTTAATCTTTGAGGAAATCGTCTAACATTCGCTGCCGCAAAGGAGGACAGATGCCACGTAACAGCTCAGTATTTTTTTTTTCTTTCTTACCAAAGAAATCCTCCTGTCTCGCAGTACTCTGCCTAGATTTTGGAATGTGTCCTTGGCCATCCCAATACGTCTACGGATCTCAGTGTCGCACTTACCGTCCTCTGTCAAGACGCTTCCCAGATATTTAAACTTCCGCGTCTGCTTGATTCTAGTGTTCCCGACCTTCACATCCCATTTCGGGTTCATCCTTTTACTGATGACCATGAACTCCGTTTTCTTGTAGTTTATGCTTAGTCCTTTCTTCTCACTCTCCGTCGCTACCTTCTGTAGGAGATTTTGTAGTTTCTTTTCCGTGTCTGCTATCAGTACTGTGTCATCTGCGTATCTTATATTGTTATGATTGTGGCCGCCAATGCTAAACCTCGGTAGGGTTTCCAATTCTCTCAGAAATGCCTTGCTGTTTAGGTTGAACAGGTCAGGTGAGAAGACGCATCCTTGCCTTACACCCCTTTCTATTTTCGTATATTCACTGAACTCCGTCCCTAGGCGCATGTATGCTGTTTTCTGCCAGTATTACGATTTCTTTAAACATTTTGGAGTAGCAAAACACCCCATGTAACTAAAGCAGAGTCAAGTATAAGTGTCCTTTTTGTTTCCCTTTTCTCTAAAACTTCCTCATTGCTCACATGTTCCATCCATGGTATCCTCAACATCTTTCTGTAGAATTTCTATTCCTTCAAGATTCTTCTTCATTTGTGATGATCTTGTCCAGTATTCATATAGGATAACAGTTCAGTACTCTTTCTTTGTTTCTAAAATTTCCCTGTGTCTTATTACTTTGCTTAGCTTTTGGAAGGCAACTTTCGCTATCCAAATGCGTCTTCGGATTTTGTTGCCGACATTTCCGTCCTATGTTAAAACAATGCCTAGATATTGAAATTTTTTACGTGCTTGATTTCGGTGTTTCTAAAGACGGAAATATTGATGTCTTTGTATTTATATTTGGAATCTAAAAATTGATCGAAACGACAAAATTATAAACAAAAATCGTATAACATATATATTTTATTGAATTAAATCGGGACTTATACTCACCCCAGGCCTCAAGTGTAACTCGTATATATGATCCATTGCTAAAGATGCTGTAAAAAAAAATAGTCGTTTCCCTATAACGCTCCTGTCATGCTCTCTTTACAAGAGCTAGATCAGACCGAAAATGTGGCGCTGCTGGAACCGCCCAGTCCAGTCTTGATAGTTCTCAAATGCCTACACGACGTTGTGGCGGGGTGAATTGTTTCCTACCTCACCACTTCTTTCCCACAGATGAAACATTGCAAGCCTCTCTTTACTCTATCGCTATTTCCATAGAAAATATTCAGGAGAGCTATATTAGTTATCCTAACTCTAACCCTTGCAGTTAATATGCGAGATCAATGCACATGCATCGGCCGCCTGCAGACGATATTTGAGTTACGATTTGATTAATGAATTTCGTTGAACACTTGTTTTCCTTAATTTCCCCTGAGATGGCCACAATATAATCTTCCGAAAATCATCATCATTATATCTGGTCTTCTGCATGATTTTGCGATGAGACCAATGAATACTCCGTGATTTTTGTATCGTGATTGTTAATTTAATGAAAAGCTTGGATATCAATAACATTATTATTTTCAAGATTTTACAATTAGGTCAAAAGATATGTTGTAAAAACAGTTGCTTTTATTTATTGATTGATTCGTTTTTTGTGGCTTAGCAACATTATACAGATCATTTAAAATCAGAAAATATTTATAACAATTGTAACAATTTTTTTTTTTTTTTTTTTTAGATAATAATGGTTTAATGATACAAGTCTTACTAAATAAGCAACAGACGGGGGAGGTGGATTCATGCCTTTCCCTAGGGTATTTGTGCATGAGTGAATATAACAAACCCAACGGGAAATGGAACTCGCCTCTCCAATTAACAATTTCGAGCCATTATCCATTACACTGTGGTTGTAATCGGACATACCAGCTAGGCCGTGTCAATTTCTGCTGGATCAGCAAAGAGACGTAAGGCTTAATATTATCGTAATGGAACGCGGAAACCTTCCCGATTGACCAAACCCGCGCACTTTTCATAGATTGCCACATTTAATTGGTCCAGTTGGAAACAGTACTTGTCTGAATTCAATGTCTGATTTTGTGGAAGAAGTTCCTAATACACAGTATCTTCCAATCCCACCAGATATATAGCATCACCTGTTCGGTTGCAGACCAACTTTTAGGTGGCTAACGGTGGCTCGTTTCGTTTTCACCATGATCTTTCTCGCTACAGATTGTTGTAAACAATCCATTTCCCATCGCCTGTGATTGTTTCTTTGTTTTTTTTTTTTAATGGGTCGTTTGTTGCGTTTGGACAGAGAGTTGCAAATGGAAATAGTATAATAATCGTTTTTCCGTTAAATCCTGAGACACCCCTATATAGTAGCGATTCACATATTCACGTTTTTTTTGTTTTTTTTCAAATATCCTTTGGGAGTAATTGGCCCTAGTTAAATGTAATTGGCAAAAATCCTCAACAAACGCAATTGACAAAGTTTCCAATAAACAATAAGAAAAGGAAGAAAAAGAACAGGATAAAATAATGCTCAGTAAATGATGCACACACACACACACATATATATATATATATATATATATATATATATAGTCAAAACTAGGCAAAGCAAGAGTAATAAGGCAAAAAGCTAACAAAGTACTTATAGTGTTCACATGTAAAAGGGATACAGCCAAGTGAATGTAGTGATCAGACTTCAAAACAAAAAAGAATAAAAGTATGGCGGACGAAACTGACAAGTGATCCATTTTTATTGGTTAGGAAGAAATCCCAGTATTTATCTGTACGAGTTGTCTATACATTTGGAGAGGAGATATTTTTAACGATTTAAACCAATTTTAATTTTGGTTAATTTTGTTTCGTGGTTAGTTAATACCAAAATCTAAATATTTTGAAGGCAATTGTATGCATTCGACTACAGATAAAATGTATTGTTGGTCAGTTTACTATAAATAGGTAATGTCGGTAATTTTACTATAAATAAGTAGTGTTGGTTGGTTAATTTTGTTAAGCGACATATCAACTCCTATGGTGTATTTAATGCCGAAATCTAAATATTTTGTACGTAATATTATGCTTTCAACAACACATTTTGCACATAATTTTATCTATTCAGGGAAAAGTTTTTTATATATATATATATATATATATATATATATATATATATATATATATATATATATATAATGTTTGTAGATGATAAAATTTATTGTTGGTCATTTTATTATAAAAATGTACTGTTGACTTTTGTGACTTTTGTTTGGTGGTTCACTCTTTTCCCATAGCTGAAACAACTAATAGATGTTACCACCCCGGGTCAGGGTGGACCTGGGAACAAGAGCAGTTAAGAGGTGGTTTCACGCACCTCAAAAGCTCCAATCTCCCGATCAAATGCTGCCCGTTAGGGCGGCTTTTAAGCTAGTAATTAATAAATGGATGTGCGTTGTGGTGTAATGCTTCCAAATGAGAAATCATAGAGCCGAGTTCGAATTCCGGTCGTGTTCGTTACATTCACTTACACACAAATAAACTCGTGAAAGTCTTCTCCATCCAGCTATGGGTTAAATAGCAGGGCAGACTGTGTTCTTTAGCCTTGGTTGGCAACCAGTCTACCACGGAAAGAAATGGCAACATGCTGCGAGAAAACCTTCTGCCTAGTCCGTCATGAATCGAAAGATGGCCCAAGAGTTTGTCACGTATGGCATTTGACTGCTTTAAACAAAGAAAAAGAGAACTGAAGTTAACAGTACATTGGAGAAAACTCTAGACATCAGAAAGTTATAGACATTACAGACAAAAAAAGATTTAGCGTATTATATAGTGAAATTTCATTTTCAGCGCATAGAGTTGTCACGTAGCCACAGATTGGATATAGATCAAGACAGGGAAATGTATTAAAGGCGGATTACAACCTTAATCCGTTTTAATAATCAATTTGCAATGGAAGAAAGAAGAAAAAATGGCATCTTTCTTTCTTTTTTTATTTTTGAAGCAACGAAATTGTTCGACGCCTCCAACAATGGACAGATTAAATGTTTTAATTAATCTTTATCAAACTTAATTCGAAATTAATTGATAACTGTTAATCCACAAATATTAATCAATTTAGGATTATTGACCCAACGCCTCAAACATGCATGTGCGAACAAATATCCCATGATTTTTTCTCAGGTTTAGGGGTCGTTTCTGATTTTTTTTTTTTTTTTTTGATTTTTTTAAGTTTTGTAATTCCTCAGTATCTGTCTATATTTCTGAGATGAAGTATTATGTACACCATTTACATTATTCGGACTATTGTCCTCATCTTTGTTGTCATATTTATCACAACGTTTCGGCTGTTGTACGCTCCGGACTTGTTCAGGTTGTTGGAATATCGAACTGAACCCTTTATTTCGCCCACTGGAGTAGACTGTTCTAGGTCACCTCTCCACTGCCTTAACCAGGTATTGAACTCACACTGTCACTGGATCTAAACATCTTTATTCACTGCGCCAAGAATAAAGACTTGAAGAGGTGAATTAGCAGGAGATAACTGATAACTGACATCCATTAGACATGGCACATGGAATTAGAACAGTCTAACCTAGTGAGCAAAATAAAGGGTTTAGTTCGACATTCCAACCACCTGAAAAAGGCTGGGGTGTACAACGTCCGAAACGTTGTGATAAATATGACAAAGATGAGGACAATAGTCCGAATAATGTAAATAGTTTTTGTTATTCCTATTTTACTTAATAATAATAATAATAATAATAAAGTTGACATTTTGCAATGGTGAACACATTGGTCTTGCGGACTAGTTGATTAATGTCATGGTTTCCAGGCTAACAAACGAACTATTACTGTTGTTATCTGCCCTTAGCAAATAACAATTCAATATTCTTCCTTTGATGGTGCCCCCATTGTTGGATAATTAGCTAGTAGACTAATAATAATGATTCGTGAGTTTGGTTCTCACCAGGTCGATCACAAATATAACCTTGTACCACACTAAATTAAGCTTAGTAGATAGATATATTTGATATGGGGAGGACTTCACCGTAGAATAATGGTTAGCGAGTTATTCTAACAGACTATTACTAATATATAATGAGATCCTTACTGAGTGCTCCACAAGCGTGGCCTTGTGCCATTCTTAGTGAATACTTATATTTCAGACATAATTAATAGCAGCGTGTTACTCTAAACAATTACTACAGTGTAGAAAGTTTGATGCCGAGTTCGTCATGCTTACGTTCTTGTTCCTATATTTGTGTACGTAGATAGCTGCTTGGCGCCAACGGTCAAGCCAAAGTAAAAGATATTTCAAATACTAATTTGTAAAGCAAACAACGTCTTCTGACTCAAAAGTATCTTGTTCGCTATTTCACTCCGCTATTCTGTCTCAATCAATATCTATATGAGCAAAGCAAATGCGATATCTGTGCTCATTTTAAAGCGTTCGTCAATATCTGCGCACTATATATTTTCAAAATCATTATTTCGTTTGAAACAGAAAAGAGTTACGAACTGCTATGTAATATCAATCGTTCTCTGTTAGTGAATGCTGGACAGTTTCCTCACAGATGAATAGAAGACTTTAGATGATGAGAATACCACGTACAGAGCATGTGAGCAACGAGACAGTTTTAGAGAAAATAGAAATAAAAAGGACACTTATATTTAACATCAAAAAGAGATGAAATTCTGAGGATGCATAAGTTTGTGTTGGCAGAACAGGGATTAAGAGAGATAGCAAAAAGACAAACATTACTCAGAGCTACAAAAAGCGTAGATCTATGGACGCCAACGTCCTGAAGAATTATTGTTATTATTATTAAGATAGCGAAAATACAAATACTAAGAACTAGAAAGGAGAGAAAGTTGTGGAGAACCATGACCACTCATATTCTGATGGGACACGGCATTGGAAGAAGAAACGTGGAGCAAAATAATAATAAAAGTAGAAACAAAGTAAAGAGTACTGAACTGTTATGTGATATCGGTCCTGCCTACATGGCAGCGAATGTTGGACAATCTCCACACAGATGAAGAGACTTGAAGGATGTTGAAAATACCATGGACCGAGCATGGGAGCACTGGCGAAATTTTAGAGGAAAATGGAAACAAAAAAGGACTCTTATATTTAACATCAGAAAGAGATCGTTGAAATTTCTAGGGCCCATAATGAAGAAAGAGGACCTGGAAAATCTGTTACTCACAGGATAGATTGAAGTAACACGTTCGATTTCCAACCATGCGACTCGGGTTCGAATCTCACCATGGTCGATTTATCAAGAAGGTGACTTAATGTTTGTGTGCACCGCCGTCGTAAATCGTACCCCTGGCTGACTCGAGCCTTGTGAGGAAATATCTGAGAGCCGTCGTTGTTTGTGCTGCAGGGTTTGGGTGTTCAAGCCCTGTTCGGGTTGTTGATCACGACAAATAATATCGCCCAGAAACTGTAACGACGGGCCGCTCAGCCTAGGTGAATTATAAACCACAGGTGCGTGTTGAAAAAACAAATGTGCAACAGGTACTGAATAGCCGCCCTAGATGACAAGATATGTAAGAAATAAAATGTATTTATAAAGAAGTAGAAACAAAGTAAAGAGTACTGAACTGTTATGTGATATCGGTCCTGTCTATATGGCAGTGAATGTTGGACAATCTCCTCACAGATGAAGAGTCTTGAAGGATGTTGAAAATACCATGGACCGAGCATGGGAGCACTGGCGAAATTTTAGAGGAAAATGGAAACAAAAAGGACTCTTATATTTAACATCAGAAAGAGACCGTTGAAATTTCTAGGGCCCATAATGAAGAAAGAGGACCTGGAAAATCTGTTTCTCACAGGATAAATTGAAGGAAAGAAAAACATAACCTACCTAGCGAGCTTGAGTAAATAGTTGGTGGAACAAGGTTTAAGAGAGAGAACAATAAGACATTATTATTATTTTTAAGAGGAACAGGAAACTGTGGAGAGCTATGACCGCTAACATCCTGAGGCACGCAAAGGTTTATTGCTCTTGCAACAAGTTCAAGTCGAAGGTTATTAATCGCCATGATTGGAAATATATATATATATATATATATATATATATATATATATATTTAACATCAGAAAGAGACAGCTGAATTTCTGAGGACGCATAAGAGGGTTTGGAGGATTTGATACTCATCGGACATACAGAAGGAGCCCTTCGACGTGGTATAATGGTTAGCAAACTTGTCTCGCTAGATCAGTTAAGACTGAATAGTGAGTTCGATCCTTACTGGGTGTCCCATATTTTCGGCCTTGTTCCACATCTAAGCTATGCTTAGAATATCACCATAGGACATAGAGAGTCAAAAGGAATAGCGGGAGACAAATTGACTTATCTAACAAGTTTCTTTAAACGGATGACAGAACATGAACTGAAGGGAGGGGGGATAGTAAAAAGACAATTATTTCTAAGAGCTTTAAAGGATAGAAAGAGCGATGGTTTTCCATGTCCTGAAGGGACACAGATAAAAGAAGAATCTGTTGCCATTGTCGTTCCAAGCGTATATACATAGAAAGTAAGCGAGACAAGTACATGACAACGCGCATAGATTTCACACAAATATTCTGTCAGATCGCATTCTTCTCAAATAAACTATTCAAAGTGTTTATCATAATATTGAATTACAATATCGTCTTTGTCAACTTTGTTTAAAAGAAAATCACGAGATAACGAAATGTCTGTCGTTCGCTCGGAAGTTTTCAACGCGGTTAATACAAAGAAAAAAAAGAGATCTCTTTGTCTTTCTGATTGAATGTTTCACTAAACTGTTTTTCTTATTTACTATGATTGATTTTTTTTTTACGGCTTATCAACGTTTTCCAGATTATTTAAAAAGAAAATATTTTAAGAATGTAAGAATATTTTTATAGATAATAATAATAATTTACCGATATATTTCCTACTAATTAACTTATACCTGGGGTAGGATGAAGTGGTTACATACCTTTCCCATACCTTGGGAAAGGTATAAATTCATCTCTTCTCGCCACTACCCCATACAGGTATTGCAGGACAGATTGGGTTCTATAAGCGACTGGAACGGGAACTCGGCTGTACAATTTCCAAACCCGAGCTGTTATGCATTCCACTATCGGTCCCCAACCACGGTTTCGCGGGCCGGTACGGGGCCGTGTACCATTTGGTACTGGGCCACACAAAGTGAATAAAACTTTCTTTTTTTTTTTCATATTTATTTACTATTGCGGTCTTGTTTATTGTTTTCATATGGGCGTAACCTCCACCACTCCACATACATACCTGTCAGTGGAAAAAGTTTTACCGGTCTGCGGTGCTTCTAGCTCCCAGTATTTCCAAGCGGTCACCTATCCAGCTATTAACCAGGTTGCCATTGCTTAACTTTGGTGATTGTACACTAACCGGTGATTCAACATATGGCTGTAAGTCCATGTATACCAGGATATCGAACGTTACTACACTTCAGTTAGGCACCTCGAGGCGGTTTAATTGTTAGCAAGCCTGTCTCACTAGAGCAATTACGACTGAGTGGTGAGTTCGATCCTCACTGGGTGCCCCTACTTTCAGCCTTGTGCCACATGTAAGCTACGTTTGGAAAATTACTACTACACTTCAGTTAGACCCGAAAGTATCCTTCATTCCTCTTAGTGTAACTTCGTGCAAGTTCTGCCTGCAGGAGGATATCGGTGTGACTTGTCAGCAGTGAACTGATGTTTCAGCCTGAAATGACAGTAAGCCTCTTACTGTGATTGAACAAACAAATACTTTTAAAATCATTACGTATTTAATCTATCGACAGGCAACGTGCTTATTTCGTATCTTTGTGCTCAGTTTAAAGATTAAACAAATTACGATATTCAATATCTTTGACCAGAAAGCAAATCAACGAAGAAAATTCAAGCAATCGAAAAAGACGCCTTTTTGCTTATAATCAATGCTTGTAATATATTCGATAGACATGCAATCGAAGAACTGTTGAAATGATGAGATTACAAATGATTATTAAATAGTTATAACCATTATGGAGCTGGGACTGGAAGTTCTGATTTTATAAAATAAATAATGCATCTGGAAAAGCTATTCAAGTAAACGTTTCAGCCTCCTCAAGCTGGAATCAGAGAAAAGCCTGAACACTAGAAAATGGATTTAGAATGTGGGAAAGAGGTAATAAATATCCTTATCAGATGTTGTGGGCAAAGAGTTGGTACCTTTTATACTGAAGCCACGAACGTCTGTGGGATTTGAAAGTTAGCCCACTTCGAGTAGATCTCTCTCTCTCTCTCTCTCAATCCATACGAGCGAGAGAAAAAAACAGAGCTCTTGATTTCTCTACGGTCGCAATCGTAATCCCCGTTTTTGTTCGTTTTGCATCAAAACTCGGACAAAGATAATCTATTACTGTAAAAATTCCACGCCCACGGGGTTCAAACCACACCCACTCAGTTCAGGTCGTTTCAGACCAAAGTACGGTAGGGCCTAGAATTGTATTCAGCACAACTATCATTTTACCATTTTTGTCTATTCTAAGCAGTTTGAAATATTTATAAAAAAAAAAAAGAATATCTGCCGCATTTCGCCAGACTATCGTCGCAGATTCCTGTGGACTGATGCTAAACTGTTTAGTAATTGCTTACATTTTTGACCCGGTGTCTTACTGCCCATCGTATGAATTATTGATATTTGTTTTATACGTCAGATGAATAGGAAAATGCAGCCGATCTAGTCAGGTTTTCAGGGAAAGATAAAACCATCGATTTTTTTTATAAGTTATCTTTGATCTAGCAAGTAACAAAAATAGTGAAAAATAAAATATAATCGAATATATCAAACCTAGGAGCCTTTCTCAATGTGATTTTCTCAGAATCAAATCACGTCTGGGTTTTGAATATTGTTCAATTAAACCTAAGGTATAATGATATGCATAACGAGTCTAGTAAATTAAAGCGTTGGTCTGTGAATTTAGTGTCATAATAATTGGGAGTTCAATCCCTGGAGCGGGCAGTGCTGATTTAGACGCTGTGGAAACTGGGCAAACAATAGCCGATCAGTACTAAATAAGTAAACGACGAGATATTCCTAGATATGGTCAGCGCGACGAGAACAACCTAAACCCGTAGATTACATAAAGGGTTTTGTTCAGAAATTCCTTGAAGGTTACCCGAATCGACCTGATGAAGCCCGGAGAGCATAACGGCCGAAATATTGTAATAACAACAACAAACATAAGGACAATAGTCCAGATGTAAATAATATAATATTTACATTAAGAAATCACTGGTCCTCGGAATTGTGAAATGGTTAACGAGCACGCCTTATTGACTATTCCTATTGTGCAGGTAGTTCGGTCCTCTATGGAGGTTTTGTACTTCTGAATTTGTATATAAAGTAAATCAAGCTTAGTAAATAACAACACAGACCGAGTCAGTTGGTTTTAACAGTGAAAGGGTTAAATTCTAAACAGCAGGTAGTTATAGACATTACAGGCAAAAACATTTTGCATATGATATAATGGAAGTTTTCTTTTTCAGCGCACGGAGAATAATCTCCGTACATTAAATCACGTTTTTTTTAATTCAAAATACCCATAAGGTTACCCGGATCGACAGGCACCTGATGAAGGCTGGAAAGTACAACAGCCGAAACGTTGTGGTAACAACAAAGATTAGGCGAATAGTCCGCATGTAAATAACATAATTGCTGTATATACTCGCGTATCATGCGACTTTTGAAGACAATTTTGAAGCTAATTTTAAGAGGGTCGCATCATACACAAGATATAAAATTAGCGTATGTACTCTCTGTCTCTGGTTACGCCGTTGACTAAACTATATATCCATTTACTGTAGTCTAATTATCGAGGCAATTCTGGGAGAATTGGAAACCCCGTCGGGATTTAGCATTGGCGGCCATAATCTTAACAACATAAGATACGCAGATGACACAGTACTGATAGAAGATACAGAAAATAAATTACAAAATCTCCTACAGAAGCTAGCAATGGAAAATGTGAAAAAGGGACTAAGCATAAACTACAAGAAAACAGAATGCATGATCATTAGTAAAAAGATGAGCCCAAAATGCGATTTGAAGGTCGGGAACACTAGAATCAATCAGACTCGGCAGTTTAAATATCTGGCAAGCGTTCTGACAAATGACGGTAAATGCGACATTGAGATCCATAGATGTATTGGGATGGCCAAGGACAAATTCCAAAAGCTGGGCAGAGTATTGCGAGACAGGAGGATATCTTTGGTAACAAAGAAAAGAATACTGAGCTGTTACGTGACATCTGTCCTTCTTTAGGGCAGGGAATGTTGGAGATGAAGAAGAGACTCGAGGTGAAGGAGATGTGGTTCTAGAAAAGGATGCTGAGGATATCATGGACTGGGCGTGTGAGCAACGATGAGATCTTAGAGAGGATGTAAACAAGGAGGAGGCTTATACTTAACATCAGGAAGAGGCAGCTGAAATTTCTGGGACACATAATAAGGAAGGAGGGTCTGGAGAATCTGATACTCACAGGTCGAATAGAGGGAAATAGAGACAAGGGAAAACAATGCGTGGTATATCTATCGGCTTTAAACAAATGGATGACAGAACGTGGTCTGGAGGAGGTAGCAGAGGGAAAGAACTTATTGAGAGCTGCAAGGGATAGAGGGAGGTGGAGAGCCATGATCGCCAACGTTCTGAAAGGACTCGGCACATCGAATGAATTAGCTTCAAAATTAGGTCTTCAAAGGTCGCATGATAAGCGATTATACAGGGTACATTAAAAATGCGATTATATCTTGAAATCATTTTTCCCAGTTATAAATAGCATACAATAATTGACTTGGTGAGATTGATGACTGTTTTGTAAGAGTAACATGGAGAGCATTAGGTAGCACTGGGAATATTGACAGCTGCTTAAAGAACCATCATCATCAACTGTAGTCAAGGAGGCCCTTTGCCTTGAATGCCTCTTGGTACTTAAGCTCACCCTGACCATCAATAAAGATCAACACTACAAAATTGTAAACAAAAACTGTGTATCTGTCTATATTTCTGAGATGATGTATTGTAATTATTTACACTATTTACATTGTTCGAACTGTTGTTCTCATTTTCGTTGCAATATCCACAACGTTTCGGCCGTTGTACTATCCGGCCTTCAGGTGATTGGAATTTCGAACTGAACCCTGTATTACGTCCACTGGTGTAGATTGTTCTTGTTCCACGTGACATGTCTCTTCTGGATGTCTCAGCATCAGTTATCTCTCTGTAAATGAACTGCCCAAGTTTTTTTGTTCACCTCGAGAACACATGGGATAAAAGCGTTGGTTGAATCCAATGGCCTGAACGAAAGGTGAGAGACACCAGCACATATGATTTGATTATAGAGGTGAAGGCTTTGTGCAAAATCTAACAGATGAAGATTCCAGATGAAGAATTTCTTTTTTTCTGAGCTCACACCTCCCCCCCCTTCTTGACTTCCGGTTCCGTAGCATGATAATAGTAGTGTGGTGCGGTTTGAGAAACACATGTTGCCCAGCCACCTGATGAGACTACGGTAGTGTGTGGTGTTTTACCTCTTTTTATTGTATTAGATTGATCTGCATATCTGTTTCTCTAAGCTCTTGCACTGAGCACTTTTTTGTCTGTACAGTGATTTTTTTTTTTCCGGCCATTTAACATCTTTTTTGTTATATATATCTTGGACTCTCCCGTTGTATTCGACATATGAGGGTGATCAACTCAGTTCATAGGAACCGACAGCAAGACTCCAGCACATATGATTTGATTATAATGGTGAAGGCTCAGTGCAAAATCAACCACACTTTCTGAAGACCTGGTGCACTACGTGCCACAAGGCCCCCAAACAACCTTCCGCAGTTTTTGAATTCAGAGTTGTTCTTCTCCTAGACCAGTTGCCATCCAAGGCTATAGAACCCAGTCTGTCCTGCTATTTAACCATAGCTGCAGGGAGAAGAAGCGGATTCATACATTTCCCAAGAGTATTAACACGTAAGTAAATGTAATAGATTCGAATAGAATTCGAACTCGGCTCTCCGAGCCCTCAGTCCGAGCCACTACTCCATTGTGTGTGTTAGTGTATGTGTGTATTATGCATACGTAGAAGTTACCTGTGTAAAAGTTTCAAAGACGTATGTATATCTACGCGGAAATGTGCGGATTTCGTGGTCGCTTGTGCAAAATGGCATAAGGAGGTATGTATATTTATTTATGCAACTCTGTGTGGATCGTATAAGTGTCGTATTTTGGTTTGGGGTATGTTACGATAACCGGAGCATCTCAGAATTGGTAAAATTAAATTAATTGATTTTAATTTGATTCGATTGTCTGCTTCCTTATATTCGTTTCGAAATTGCCACTTGGTTTCTGATTGGTTCATGAACCATGGACTCATCTTAGTTGAGAATGGATCTTGTCTCCGATTAGCACACCTGTTTCTGATTAGTTGGTCAGACAATGCTATCATACTGGAATCGTTTTTGATTGGTTTTGGGGAAATATGGTCTAGCGATCCCAATGCTCATCAACTTTTAGAGATGGTGAAATTTTGGTCTCTTTGTTATTATTTTCAAACACTACGAAACCTAGACCAGTTTCCATTCAAGGCTATAGAAAACAGTCTGTTCTGCTAATACCTGACTACAACTAAGGTAAACAAAAAAAAATGGAGAGAAAAATAGCCTAGAAGCCATCAAGGTAAAGAATACAAGAACGATCCCGGAAATAATCATGTCGCCAAGACCTTGAAGCAAAAAGCAGAATCCTAGAATGCACATGGTATAAAACACCAGCAAGAACAAGCCGATCGTCCGTATAGAATTTGAACTCTGAGCCGAAACTTCGTATACTATAGTTAGTGCAGAATGTTTCTCTGATTTAGCAGTAAAGACGAAACAGACAAGTTGATATCAGTCTCATTTTGTTTAACGTTGTTGGTTGTAAACTTCTCATGACTGTATACTCTTCCTATCGGCTTAACAGGGGACTAAACTTCCGGTCGGTCTACGTCGAGCAATCGATTAGACAACAGATACTAGTCTAAAGAATTACGCCGTTATTGGTCAATTCCTCTGTTTGTGGTAGCAGTAGTCGTCGTTTTCTATGGTTGCCTGCTAAAATGTTTCGCCTACTTTTGCGTCCCGTGGAGGTTTCCCTCTGTGAAACAAACCTCGCACTCCCCTGGCCCTACTTTGGCCTGGCTAGCTCGCCGTCGGACCTGGTGGAAATGTGTCGATTTAGTTGTACCCGTGCCAAATATATGAGAAATCTCTTCGTCCTATCAGCTGTGATGGACGACCAAGATAACTTTTTATGGGTCACGATTCTCCACTTGACTGATAAAGTAACTTTCAGTGTTTTTTTTCTTTTTTCTGCATGATAAAATATTCTCTCGGCTGATTTAGATCAGCTGACCCAGTTTGTCCAATCCAATTCTCTGGTTGACCTCCGAAGAATAGGGACATTTTCCGGTTAATATTTTAGGTAAATATTCAAATTTTAGGGTTTTCTCGAACCAAATTTATCTATTGGCTATTCATATGGCTATTGTCGACATGTCATGTCCTATCCTTCCGAGTTGTTATAAAGGTTGCGTGGAGTTTGCTTGCCTGGTAATCTATCAGTTTATCTGGAAATTAAGTTTCGGGTTCGTAAGAATTGGACCTATGGTGATAGTGTTTGTTTTGTTTTTTTTACTACTGTTCTCCCTATACAAGTCCTAAGGGTCACTCAAGTTAGAGTAGTACTGTGTCGAGTTCTATTGGAATAAGAATGGGCAAGATAACAGGACAGATAGCTAATTCTAGACTTGAAGAGGTTAATGTTTAATTAGCGAATAAAATTTCAGAGTTCAGGCGGTGACGTTAGAAGTATAGAGTTGAAGCAGACTGTAGAAGGGATAGGAAACCCAATCGTAATACAGGAAACAAGGAATCAACCTCTACTCCTGTTCAGAAGACTGGGGGGTTATCCGAACGATAGGCGAACCTATCTACTCCTGTTAGAGAAGGAGAAAAATAATAATTACTGAAGAAAATTTTTAATTTCGGGCGGAGACGTCATGTTTACAGAGTTGAAGGAACCGGAAATCCAATCCTAAACAAGAAACGATGGATAAACCTCTACTCCTGTTTAAAAAAAAAAAACAAGGAGGGTATGAATCGGACGATAGGCGAGCATACTATTCCCGTTGGAAGAGGAGAAAAATAATTAATTAGTAAAAAGCAATTCATAGATCAGGCGAATACGTGAGAAGCACGGTGTTGAAGCGGACTCTAGTAGGAACTGGAAACACAATCCCAAGAAGGAAAAATTATATTTAGATATCATTGTTTAAGGGTTGAAAGAAAATCAACAGAGAGAGAAGCAAAAATATAATTTTTGTATAACACACACATATAAGCATAGAGAGGTAAGATGACAATTCAAAATTTCAAAGGAAATTTCATGTCCTGTGTATGTGTGTGTATATATATATATATATATATATATATATATATATATATATATATATATATATATATAAATTGGTGTATACGGAATGAATTCCAATAACCAACAATTACTATTCCTAAAAGAGTGCTCAATACAGAGTAGAGCAGATATAATTATTTATTTAAAAAAAAATAAATTTATAACATAAATGTTATAAAATCAATTTATTTGTTATAATTTTCTTTTAAATAAATAATTATATATATATACACACACACACAAGACATGAAATTTCTGTCTGTCTGTGGATGACTATATATATATATATATATATATATATATATATATATAGTTATCCACAGACAGACTGTTTCGCTGTATCACAGCTCGTCAGTGTGGCTAGACATCCGGTTACTTCTAGCTAGGATCGAAACCCGAGTGAATTGGCGTCGGCGGGGATGAAGAACTCGATTTGATTACCGAAGAGTCATGCATTATTAACATTGCTATATATATATATATCTTCACGTCTGAAGATTGCGTTTAGTCATGAAACAGACTGCAGCCATAAGTTTTATGCTAATAGTTTCTTTATCTCACACTTATCGCTTGTGGAACTGTCTTTCGTTTTCACGCCTTCTGTCTAACTTTGATTTCAAAAATGTGTATGCAATGTCAGATATTATCTACTTTCTTCTTAATCCTTCTCCTTTTATTGTTCTCGCTCTTTAATGTTTCTCACATTCAGTAACCCTTATGTTTTAGTGGTTAAAAAATTCCATACGTTAAAACTAATATATATATATATATATATATATATATATATATATATATATATATATATATATATATATATATCTCACGAAAGCGAAGTGAGTCACTGGGCATGTTTCTAAAAATAAATATGCTAAAAATCCACTTTCATTCTTTCGACGGCTTAGTGGTTATAAGCTCCGACTGACACCAATTCAGTCGGGTTTCGATCCTAGCTAGAGGCAACCGGATGTCTAGCCATACTGATGAGCTGTAAACAGCGAAACAGTCTGTCTGTGGATGACGTTATATATATATATATATATATATATATATATATAAAAGGAGGCACGGTAGAATAATTATCAGTATTATTTACACTTGTATTATTGTCCTCATCTTTGTTGTTATTATCATAACCTTTTTGTTTTTGTGTCCTTCTGCTTGTCAATCTTAGTAGGCTTCAAACTGAACACTTGTTTTCATTCTGCTGTCCATGTCTATTGATATCATGTCTTGTTCATATTTAGTAATGCTCCTATATTACATGGTAGGCACAGTGGAGTAGTGGATTGCGGCTCCGACTGAGGAATCGGAGAGCAGTGTTCGAATTCCAGTCAAATTCTTACATTCACTTACCCTTGGGAAAGATATGAATCCTCTTTTTCTCTCCCTACCTATGGGTAAATAGCATTACAGATGCCAACTGGTCTACCGCAGAAAGAAATGGCAACCTACTGCGGAAAAAAACTCATGTATCGAAAGATACATGATCGCCGAAGCGTGTATCATGCATGGCACATAACTGAGTGAATACAATATAAAGAGGTAAAACAATGTATACTATCGCTAGGTCTCATCAATTGGCTGGTCAACAAGTGTTTCTCAAACCACAACGCTTTAAAAAAACGATGGTATAAGCATACTTCCTTATTTTAGGTTGGAAAAGTGCAGGTACAACACAACCCGTCTGGAAATCGAAGGAAGAACATGGTAAAAGTCCATCCATAAAGTGGAGCATTTTAAGGAGAGCAAAATCTAACAGAACAAATTGTAGTAGTTGTAGCTTGTGTCAGGAGACGTAGTTGGCGATAGGTACTTATAAAGAAGTGTGGCGTTATTGAAATTTTGAGAACAGAAATGTCTAAATCTAGTCATCTAAGCAAGAATGTTCTCGGTTTATACGACTCCAGATGAAGAATTTATTTTTTTCTGAGCTCACACCTCCCCCACCCCTTCTTGACCTCCGGTTCCGTAGCATGATAATAGTAGTGTGGTGCGGTTTGAGAAACACATGTTGCCCAGCCACCTGATGAGACTACGGTAGTGTGCGGTGTTTTACCTCTTTTTATTGTATTAGATAGATCTGCATATCTGTTTCTCTAAGCTCTTGCACTGAGCACTTTTTTGTCTGTACAGTGATTTTTTTTCCGGCCATTTAACATCTTTTTTGTTATATATATCTTGGACTCTCCCGTTGTATTCGAGGTATGAGGGTGATCAACTCAGTTCATAGGAACCGACAGCAAGACTCCAGATTTGATTATAATGGTGAAGGCTCTGTGGAAAATCAACCACACTTTCTGAAGACCTGGTGCACTACGTGCCACAAGGTCCCCAAACAAACTTCCGCAGTTTTTGAATTCAAAGTTGTCCTTCTCCTAGACCAGTTGCTATCCACGGCTATAGAACCCAGTCTGTCTTGCTAATTACTCATAGCTGCAGGGAAAAAGAAGCGGATTCCCAAGGGTATTAGCATGTAATTGAATGTAATGGATTCGAATAGAATTCGAACTCGGCTCTCCGAGCCCTCAGTCCGAGCCACTACTCCATTGTGTGTGTTAGTGTATGTGTGTATTATGCATACGTAGAAGTTGCCTGTGTAAAAGTTTCAAAGAAGTATGTATATCTACGCGGAAATGTGTGGATGTCGTAGTCGCTTGTGCAAAATGGCATAAGGAGGTATGTATATTTATTTATGCAACTCTGTGTGAATCGTATAAGTGTCGTATTTTGGTTTGGCGTATGTTACGATAACCGGAGCATCTCAGAATTAGTAAAATTAAATTAATTAATTGATTCTAATTTGATTCTATTGTCGGCTTCCTTATATTCGTTTCGAAATTGCCACTTGGCTTCTGATTGGTTCATGAACCATGGACTCATCTTAGTTGAGAATGGATCTTGTCTCCGATTAGCACACCTGTTTCTGATTAGTTGGTCAGACAATGCCGTCATACTGGAAGCGTTTCTGATTGGTTTCGGGGAAATATGGTCTAGCGATCCCAATGCTCATCAACTTTTAGAGATGGTGAATTTTTTGTCTCTTTGTTATTATTTTTCTAAAACTACGAAACCATTTATTATTGGTATTACGTAACAGTTCAGCACTCTTTCTAATAGAATTTTCCTGTTTCTTCATACTTTGTTTAGCTTTTGGAAGCTATCATTATCAGTGTATAAGAATTAATTAGCTATCTGAATTGAATCCATGTTAATTCATCCCTACGGACGAAAGACCTAATAAGTCTCTTAACAAAGCTAAATATGATGGCGTCCTTTGTCAAGCCTCTCAATTCAACATGCATATGAAATAAAATGTGTGTTAGAATTTTTAAGTATTTGGCACCTCTTCTTCCTTTTTCATTTATTTCATATTCTTTTCTTTTCGTTTTTTTTTTCTCTGATTTTTCTTTTCCTTCTTCGTCTCTTTGATGTCATCATCGTCGTTGTCTTTTTGTTTTGTTTTTTTATCTTCCTTATCCTTTTTCTTCTTTTCTAAACTGCTACCCACTCTTTCCTCTCTTTTTTCTTCTTCTGTTTCTGAATTTCCACCCACTATTAAATACTAGTAATTCTTTTCTCTCTCTTTATCTACCTATCTATATTTTCCCGTGGCTATCATTTTCTCTATCAATGCGCCCACGTCGAATAATAGCTTTGCTGAGGATGAAGTGATTAAAAAAACCTCTTTCTGTTTTTACCATGTCACAATCGGAAGCACCCTCATGAAAGTCTCCAAAATTAAAATGTCACAGGTGCGAATTCTATTACGGCTTTCAAAGAAACCATTCGCCACGAGGTTTTTTTTTATCAATATGAGCCAACAGAGGGCGAGCAAGCAACTAACGATTCCCGTTTCTTTGAGTTTGGCTAGAATTTATTCCATTATTATTCCAGTCCATTACAAAAGAATCCATTTATACTTAATTAAATCCGAACGATAAGGTAAATATCACTTCTTCGTTTATGCATCGTGTATCTTCCGAAAAATGGGCGATCCACAACTCCTGCCCTTTGTAGCTTTTAACAATGTTTACTTTGTTATTATTTATTCCACTCTTTGTTCTGCTATCTATATATAACATCTTGTTAGGTAGGTTCCTCAGTGTCTCCCTCTATCCCTTTTGCTATCAGTGTATCCTGTGAGTATCAAATTCTCCAAATACTTTTTTCCTCATTATGTTTCTTAGAAATTTCAACTAATCTTTCTGATTCTATAAGTATCCTTTTTGTTCCCATATCCTTAAAATATTCTTGTTATTCACATTCTCCATTTATAGTATTCTCAGAATTCTTCTGTTTCTTTAAGTCCCCTCTTCCTCTGTGAAGAAATTGTCCTGCATTCACTGCCAGATTGGTATTATATAACAGTTCAGCACTCTTCATTTCTAATAAAATATTCCTGTTTCTTCATACTTTGTTAAACTTTTAGAAGCTATCATTCGCTATTCCAATACGCCTTCATATTTCCATGTTACATTTTTCAACGTCTGTTTAAACAGTTCCTACATTTTTTTAAGCGTTTCACCCCAAGCAAGACGGGAAGCCACTAGCACGCAAGGGGTTACAGAAAGTTGGAATGAGAGCAAAGAGGAGTGATAGAGGAAAGGATGAAGAGAAGGATAAGGGATAGATCAAGGTATCTGGAGACGTCGATTGACATTACATTTGAATAGTTGGAGATTATAGCTATCAGGGAAACAAGAAAAGGGGAGGGAGTTCTACAGGCGAGAAGTGCGAGACATGAAGCTATTGGAGTAGAAGAGACGGCTATATTTAACAGTTTCGACAGTGAAAGGATGGGAACCAGCAAAAGCAGCTCATCGGAGCAGTTACCGTGAAAGTATTTGTAAAAAAGACAGAGGGAGGCGACGGCACGTCTGTGAGAGAGCGACTGCAGACGAGATGTCAGATCAGGGCATACTTAAATATCTATACTTGCTTGATCGTCATTTCGTAACTAGAGTCTCGAGCCCTTCCTCTTGGTAACAAGTATACATTTTGTCTCACAAGTGATAGTCCTTTTCTTTCCACATTCATAACTGCCTCGGAGTTCCTTAAGTTCTCTTTCTGTCTGCTGTCAGCATGGTATCATCTGCGTATGTATATTACTAAAATTGTGCCCACCAAGAGTAAATACCGGTAAGACTTTTAGTTATCTTAGGATTGCCTCACTGTAAAGGTTGAAAAAATTAGTGCGAAGACTCATTCCTATTTGATTGTGGTAGAGAATGCAAGCAGTGATTTACTATAACAAATTCAAATGGGTTTACATCATAAAATAACTGTAATTAGACCCTATATGTATTCTTTGTTGAAATCCGAGTCATTG
Organism: Acanthosepion pharaonis; assembly: GCA_903632075.3. Lineage (NCBI taxonomy): Eukaryota > Metazoa > Mollusca > Cephalopoda > Sepiida > Sepiidae > Acanthosepion > Acanthosepion pharaonis. The sequence continues at coordinate 658,424 of CAHIKZ030000174.1, forward strand.
TGTTGGTGGCGTTTACTCATGGAATCGGTAATATAGTTTTTAGGTAATCTTTCTGACCGAAGCTAAGTTTCCAATGGTGTATCTGATGCAGAAAGGATTTAATTACAAATTTATCCAAATTCAAACCATCTGATACACAACTGGAAGCTCTTAGCATCGGTCTAAAAGTTACCACCTGATTGCCGAAAAATGCTATTACGGATTTCACGATTAAAAACCACCAAAACAATGACTTAATTTCAACAAAGGATACAGCTATTGTCTAATTATAGCCACATTCGAAAAAAAACAAACAAATGAAACCACACTTTTCCCGGTATATATATATATATATATATATATATATTAATATATATATATGTGTGTGTGTGTGTGTGTGTGAAAAGTGTATATAAATAAATATATATATATATATGTATAATTATTTATATATTATATGCGCGGTACTTATTAGAAAGCGCTCAATATCAGAGATAGAGCTAACATATTTGGTTGGATAGATGTGAGTTTGTGACCCTGGGTTTCACGCTTTAGCGATCGTCAGACAAACTGATTATTTTTGTTAAAAAATTGGGTTTATATAGATTGCGTGTATTGGTGTTATTGTGGAAGTGGTGGGGGAAACTTCGTCGCTTATGTCATCGTACTAACGCAAACATCGATGTATGCAGACACATATACATACTTGGTCGTCCGTCGGGACTCATACATATATAAACATATGTGGGCAGTTTCGGATATGACATATGTATGTATACGGGTGGTGTTGTGTCTATACATACGCATTTGTATGTTGAAATGTTGAAATTTAAAGATTGGAAGTGTGGTGGAAATGTCTCGTGAATGTATACATGTCATATTATTTATTTTTCCGCTGAATATTTCCTTGCATGTATGTATATACGTGTGGTGGGGTTTGTGTAAAATTATGATAGGAAAAATTATTATTTATATTTATTTTTAATTTTTAAAAAAATGGGGGGTTTATTTGTTATATTTAAAGCTGGTTATTTGTTTGATTTTGGTGACTGTGTATATGTAACAGGTAGAAATTTGTAATCCTTATTAGTTGATTTATATGGTGATGTTTAATATTTAATGTGCTGGGTGAGAGGGTAGTTTAATTTAATAACGGGTCTATATGATATGATGTGATAGTAATGTTGCAAGGGATTGGAGACAGTGATAATATAATTAGCTAATAGTTATTGTAAAATGGTAGAAATTGTAAATTGGTAGAAATGATTAGTAACGGTGGTGGGAGAATGATAAAACTATGAATGTAGTTATAGTGGTGGTAGCTCAATAATAAAGATGTTTCGGTTTTTACAAAACGTATTACACACCCGCTGTTGCTTTGTGTTTACAGCTTTCGAAAGGTTTTAATTCTGGTTAATTTACGCCAATCTGGACCTTAATTTTCCAACATCCCTTCTGCACACGAAGACATATATAAGTCGACATTTGATGTCAACACCAAGTGTCGCCAGTCTGTTTCATGCTAGGACGCAATCTTCAGGCTATCATATTTACACACACCGTATCCCTGATATCGACCACTTTCACCCATAGATATAACATAACTTAGGTACCTCCACGAAATCGCTAAAAAAGAGCATAGCTTGATGAAAAAGACGCCAACCTTTGAAAACTAAATTTTATTGTCTAAATGCTTATGTTATTATTAAGAGGAAAGACCAAAGTTTTTTTTTTTAATTATTTTTAAAAATTTTCCTTCTTTTTAGAACATTCTAAATTTAGATTAAAAAACCTTTTTTCTATTTGTATCAGCGGAACTAGTAAATAACATAGACAATTTTTAGCACGTTTTTTTTTTGGTATGACACACATTAATTTGAAAAATCGTGCAAAATAGAAATAATTATCGGATGTTAATGAAACTTTCAGGAACTATTCACAGATGATCGAAATTATTATAAATATGTTTTTTTTATGAAAGTCATGGTAGAAATATTTTTAAAAATATTTATTACCCCCCATAACTAATTTTATGAAAACGCTAGAAATTCGATCGCATCGGTTTTTAGTGATTACAATAATTAAAAGCACAGGGCTTTGAGGAATGCAAATCATTTTTTGTTTTTAATTGGATACGCAGTACCTGAAAATCAGCTCTGAATTGTAACATACAAAACTCAATAAAACAAAGATATTATTTAATTTCAAATGCTTTTATTTGCTTTTAGTTGTTTTTATGAATATGGACAATATTTTCTGAAAGCAAAAAAAATTTTTTCGATGAAAAATGAATTTTTAATACAATTATTTGTTATTTCATTAATTATAATAGATTTTACATTTAAGTTGTTAAAATATTATAAAATTAGTTAAAAGCCGCATCGGCTTTCATAAGTGTCCTTATGAGATCTTTTTTTAGCGCGTTGTAAATTGTATCATTTTGACTAATCAGAAGATCCCCAGTAATTAAGAAATGTAATTTTGTGCTTATAATCGAGCTGTAATTATAAAATACGGAAGACCAACCAGAATATAATTAAGTTGCGTTATTTGAGTTAAGCATTGTTCTCCGCTGTTAAGGTCTTTACTTTTTCGAAACACGTGTGGAGAAGTTAATTTGATTTTTCAGTTTCAACTGAGAAGGGTACCTACAAGTATCAGTATCATCTTATGAAATTTATATGATCTTATTTTTATATTAATCTCAGTTACGACATTTTTCCATAAATGAAATATCAAAATTAATAATAAAATGAATGCAAATACAAATAACAGTAGAATGTAATAAATGTACATAAAATTATAGTATTTTATGTACAATTCTGATAAAATTTCATAAGAAAGGTACCTATAAATTAATTAGATACCTTTCTTAAGAAATATGAAATTTAATGTCACTCTTAACAGTTTTATTTTAATTTCTTTACAATATATTTCCCATAAAGCATCATAAACGTAAAGGTGAAAGCTAAGTACAAATAAAAAAAAAAAAAATTAGACCGCTGAAAGTTTTTGTTAAAAATAACGGGGTAAATAATTTGTTCACGTAAATTTAAATTATTTCACTTTTCTCCTTCCGTAGAACAAATTAGCCTCATGGAATTCGTAAATATATCATTCATCACATGTCAAGAGACGCGAAAGTTTATGACCTGCTTTGTTTTATTTTCAAATTACATCTTTTTGGCACAAAAACTAAGTTAAGTTTGGTTCAAAATTTTTTAAATAAACATTATAATTTCTGATTTTCTTAAAATAAGTTTTGAAAAATGATAATTGATATTTAAAAAATTTCAAAGTCAGATTTCAGTTTTTTTTAAAATGGAAAAAAATGGTCAATTTTGCTGACTCAAAAAAAACAAGATTTTTAACGAAAATTTCGGACGTGCTAAGAACGATTAAAAAATGGAAAAAAAATATCCCAAAAATACTTTGACCTTTCCTCTTAATAATAACAAACATTTAGACGATAAAATTTTGTTTTCGTCAAGTTTGGCGTCTTTTTCATCATGCTATGCTCTTTTTTTTTTTTTTAGCGATCTCGTGGAGGTACCTAACATAACTCAAAATTATATTTTATCTCACACACACACACACACATATATATATATATATATATATATATATATATATATATATATATATATTGAACAATAAAAAATATTTAAAAATTAAAGTCTTCAGACACACTGGGTTGTATATTAATATTCTTTCGTTTTTATTATTATTTCATTTAAATTCCTCGACTAGTTTCGGCCAACATGGACATCATCAGGAGAAAAAAAAGTCTGCTTGCAGAGAGAGAGAGAGAGAGAGAGAATACAAATAAAAAAGTTTGTCACTTAGCTGAGTGATGTTACCTACAGCAACCCGATTACAGTTTCGGAGACAGACCCCCTGAGAATCACTCTTTACACTCGTCAGGGGGTATCAGCAATTATCTTTTTCTTTCTCTCTCTCTCTCTCTCTCTTATATATATTTGGTTGGATAGATGTAAGTTTGTGACCCTGGGTTTCACGCTTTAGCGATCGTCAGACAAACTGATTAATTTTTAAAAAGATTTGGGTTTATATAGATTGCGTGTATTGGTGTTATTGTGGAAGTGGTGGGGGGAACTTCGTCGCTTATGTCATCGTACTAACGCAAACATCGATGTATGCAGACACATATACATATGTGACGTAGTACCACAGATGTCTGCCATCGTAAAACAATCGACAAAAAGTGCGTTGGATATGTTATTGGATGATTAGGGCAAAAATACAGTTTGTAGTCCCGTAGCAGTTGACTAAAGAATGCAAGTTTCCGAGCATGCTTTTGGAACGGTATACAGGAGCTGATGAAGTCTTTATGTGTACATTACGTCACCTTAGAGACAAATATTGATTCCATAACCTGGAAGCATCCATCATTGACTGATAAACACAGGTTCAAATACATGGGAATTTCTTTGTCAGCATTTGGAATGATATACAGAAGATGAGAGCGACTCTTTAGTGCATGGTAATGAAACCGGAAAATATCACGTTACAAAGATTGATTCTATGACCATGAATAATCCAAAGATTACAAAGATTGATTCTATGACCATGAATAATCCAAAGATTACAAAGATTGAATAATCCATTTTATGAACCGTCAAAAGTTCAACGGTCAGCGAAGGAAATGATAGCAACTAGACTCTAGAAGACGAAAGATGTGCCATGCAGATGACTTCATACTGCATAGTCAAACAGTTAAAACTGATACTGTGAAAGATTAAACAGACTAAGGAATCATCGGAAAAGATTATCATGCCTCACGACAACTCTGTCCCACACATAGCCGGCCAACCTGACGAAAGAGTGGCTCCAGTTGAAGATGTCTTGTCGCATAGTCTTGACTTGAATACGACGCCCCTCAAAACCTCCCGATCAGAAGCCTTGCTGCGGTGACGGGTGAGTGTTATATATATATGTGTGTGTGTGTGTATATATATATATATATATATATATATATATATATATACAAAATCACCTCATATGAGGAATAAGCTTATTTCGACAAAAAATAAGAAAAGACCAGGGGTGCGTATTATGCACAGCAACAGAAAAATTTTAAAATTTGCCGTAAAATAAAATAAGAATTATCATAAAACTATGAGAATTTCTCGGACATTCAGGCCGTTAAATGTTTAATACTGTTTATTATAAACAGAGAATTTACTTAAATATTTATATCTATAAAAAGAATGTATAAACATAAAATGTCTTAAAATAATATTATTCTATGTTTAAAACCATTTTTTTAAAATAAGAGTAGGAAACGCCGGTCGTACTGAAATTGGAGAGGTACAATTTATAGGGTTTTGATTACCAAACAAAGTGTGCGTATTATGCATGAGTAGAAGCATTTTCCTACACTTTCAGCAGAATTTGAGGTGTTCATATTATGGATGAAGGCGTATTATCCATTACGGAATTACGATACATGTTGGGTGCCTTTTAGAATGCTATTAACACGTTCCAGCTTATTTCAAAGCAACTGATATTGAGGGTTGAAACAATTCTCGTTAACAAATAACAGGAAAAGTGACATATTAGCTCTGGTAAATATATGCGCAATGTTCTATCTGTATAGTAATAAGCGTATTGGATTAGTAAATGTTTTACACATATATATATATATATATATATATATATATATATATATATATATATATATATATATATATAAACTTCAAACGTTATTTTTAGGGAATAACCGTGTTTGAAATAGACGCCCCGTTTTTATTTTATTGTTTAAATTTTCTAGTTTGCGCAGGCCGATAGACGTAATATGCAGTGTTTAAAATGAAAACGTTTATTTCAAACAAGTGTATCCACTAAAAATAACAAATTAAAATTATTCATTAATTCTTTAAAAATTGCTTTTTATATATATATATATATATATGGGCAGCAATCTTTCTGTTTATACATATTTCATTGAATGTGAAGAAAAAGGAAATTTTATAAGTTTTTTTATTCAGATCTTTATCTGTTCGTAGAGATTTTCTTTTATGGAGGTTAAAAACATCGAGATACTGCTCATAATGATCATTGCTGCAAGTATTTTTGCCCAAATTTTATTAGCAGTTTTGAAGACTTCGTTCTCAATATATTTTTCTCTGCTGTGTTTTGATGTTGTAGTAGTAGTATCAATTCTAACCCGTGTTGGGTGGAAATAGTAGTAATTACATTTTGGGTGCCTTCATAACACCGCTAACACGTTCCAGCTTATTTCAGAGAAACTGATATTGAGGCTAGGCTTAAACTAATTCATAAAAATACTTCGGTTATCTTTAAACGTCTTTTACAATTAGATGCTTTTAGAATGATAGTATTATTTACAAAGATGTTTTTCTTACGGGTGCAGGTAGTTCTGCGTGTATGTTTAAGTGCGTCCTTATCGAACAAAGACCACTTAAGTGGGTTGTCAGTTTCCTGTTTAATGACGTTGTCATTTGACAAATGTATACGTTTGGATTATTTATTTATCTATAACAAGAATCACAGATTTTCATTGGGCAATGAAATTGATAAAATACGTCGGTGGCGAAGTTGGGATTGGATATCATAAGCGGTTTATTATTGGTAATTAGGTGGTTAGCAGTTCTTCATTTTCTATAGTATATTGTATGCCTTACATGTTTGTGCTGTGCTAATGCAATGCTCTTCAGTAAAAAGAATGGAGCCCTCTGGCTGACTGGCATTATTTTACATTCGTAAAAAAAATACGCTAGATTTAGCTGTTTCATTCTGTTGAATGAAGATAGCTCAGTGTTAGAAACTCTGACTGACACGAAATCGGTTGGGTTTCAGTCCTGGCTTGAGGAGCTGTACTGTCTACGAATATATATATATATATATAATATATATATATATATATATATATATATATATATATATATATATATATATGTGTGTGTGTGTGTGTGTGTGTGTGCAAGTATGCAGAAAAATAGGAAGGAACACGTCAGTAATCTTTATAACACAGCCCTGAAAAATGGCGGATACAAAAACGCTGACATAAGCTATAGAAACATTAGTACCAATAATAAGAAAAATAGGAAAAGTAAGATCATCTGGTATACCCCTCCGTTCAACCAAATGATCAGTACCAAACTAGGGCAGAAATTCCTCGCTCTAATTTTAAAACACTTTCCCACTAATAGCAAACTTAGCGAGATCTTTAATAAAAACACCATTAAATTAAGTTACAGCTGCACAATCTAGAAAGAATCATAAAAAGACATAATAATAAAATCCTGGAAAAACATGCATGCCAAAACAGTAATAAAACTCTTAAACAGAAATTAGATAAAAATAACGAAAAATTATGTGATTGTAGAAACCCTAAAGACTGCCCGTTGGAAAATAAATGCCTCACAAAATCCGTGGTATACCAATGCACTATCTCATCCATTGAGAGTCCTAACACTGATAGGATATACATTGGGTCAACGAAGAATAAATTTAAACTTAGATGGAGACAACACAAGAGCTCCTTCAACAATATTCAAAATAGAAATCAGAGGTGCCTATCCCAATATTTCTGGCATCTAAAAGAAACGAATAAAACACAAAAAGTAAAATGGAAAATAATAAATAGAACAAGAACTTGTAAGACCTGGGATGACCCATGCCCTCTATGCCTACACGAAAAACTACACATCATTAATTTTCTACATAATGAAAAGTTATTAAACCATAGGCTGGAGTTAACGGTTTTTTGCCTACATTAACAAATTTTAGCATTAAATAATTAGCATAAAAAAAATAGATAAATAAATAAATTCCATAGTTTGCGAAGGAATCATATTTTTTTTAAATATATATATGTGTGTGTGTGTGTGTGTAACCTGATAGCAGTATAGTTACTGATTCGATTGTTCAGTACTATTTTTATTAGCCGGGTTTCGATCAAACGTTTTCTCTCAAATAGGACCGGCGTTTGCCATGTTTTATTACTTCTACATTATAAAAATATTTCTTTCTCTCGATTCGAGCCAAATTGTTTCTTGGACTCTTTTCAGTACATCTTCTGCTTCTAACGTCTTCTGTTTTCTTCATAATACGCAACTTTCTACGCGCGTCAAAACTGAAATCGATGTGGCTCGCATCGTTTGATATTTGAGAGAAATGCTAAAAGAAGCAACGTATTAACTCCTACAATGAGATGGGCAAATAGCCATTTGTAAACCTTATCGATAATGCATCTGTATTTTTCATTAACGACAACTTTAATCAGAAATTAATTTGCGTATATTGATTTTCTAAACTCTATTCTCATTGTCTGTTAGGGGCGTTAGGGGATAGACGATGATATTTACTTATCAAATTTACAAATTCTCGATCGTCTTTTTTTGAGAGGGAGTATTTCATTAATAAAGTTGATCAATTTCTATATTTTTGTACTTTTTATTTGTATATTCGGCACAATAAATGTTATGGATCGAGCGTGTGAAGCAACGATGAGGTCTTAGAGATGATGCAAACAAGAAGGAAGCTTATACTTAACATCAAGAAGAGGCAAGTGAAGTTTCTGGTACATAACGAGGAAGGACGGCCTGGAGAATCTGATACTAACGAGTCGAATAGAGGAAAAGATAGAAAAGAGAAAGCAACTCATGATATACCTATCTTGCTTAAACAAGTGGATGACAAAACGTGGTCTGGAAGAGGCAGCAGAGTGAAGGAACTTGTTGAGAGCTGCAAGAGATATAAAGAGGTGGAGAGCCATGATCACCTACGCCCTGAAAGGACACGGAACATAGAAAGAAAGAAGAGATTAACAGCAATAACTAATATTAAAATCTAATAGTAATAAGACTATACTGTAATACATGTTATGCGATGGAGAAAAGATTCCATCTTATCGTAGATCTTAGCAACCTCGGTATATTTTTATATTACCTCATTAAGTCAAGAACTTCACATATTTTGTTGTGGTTTCACTCATGGTGGTACCAAATTTCCAGCATCACAGTTCTCACGGTTAAGTCCAACTTATAGATTGTCTATCTCTGTAATTGGCCGCTGAAAGCGAAAACCTAGATGGATTATTGTACAAACAGTAAGAATTGTGATAATCTTATAACTCCGTATCCATATAAAACTATATATATTTTAAATTTTTATGCATCTCTCTCTTGTTAATCTCATGGTGTTAATGAAAGAGAAAAAATATGGAAAGGCATGAAAACCAACATCCTGAAGAGTCATGGTACAATGCGACATAATAACAATAATAATAAGAAAAACTTAAATTTTTCAACACGGAAAAGCAAGATCAAGCAGAAATATGAAATTAAAGCAGTAAATAAAATTCCATCAATCAAAGAAAAAATTAAACAGAAACTGCAATTAAAGGCTCAGAGAACAAGACGATATGAAAAGTTGTAGGTTCTATCGACAAAATAAGATATTTCAAACGGACCTCAAGAAATTTTACAGGGAAATTGGAAATAGTGCTTTATCTATTTAAAATGTGTGTGATCTTAATTGTTTTTTTCAGTTTTCACAACATGCTCATTGGAAAATGCTATGATGCCATTTCTGACCTTAGATCTCTGGTTGGGACCCGGAAAGAAATGAATATACATTAGAAAGGAAAGGAATGATAAAAGTAAATGTCCTGATACTACACAAGGCATGACACTCGTTCCTTCTTAACTTAATTGAGCGGAGACATTATTATTTACATGTTTTGTCTTAGTGAATTAAAATGGCTTACATTCAAGTCCCACAGATTTGCCTGACCCCCTACCGGCTGATGTACGGTTCATGAGCGGGGGTGGGTTATCATCATGGTCAGTTGTGGAGAGAATTTTTTTATTCTTTTTTTATGTTGAAGGATGTGACAGCCAAGGCAACATAGGTGTTAAATCTCAGCTTCAGTTACTCTTCCACCGCCGTGGACACCCCGAGGTGTTGTAATGGTTAGCAAGCTTGTCTCGCTAGCACAATTACGAATGAGGAGTGAGTTCGATCCTCACTGTGTGCCCCATACTTTCGGCACTTGGAAAATCGCTACTCTTCCACCACCTTAACTTAGCTTCCCTGTGATTTTTTATATAAATATTTTCATGGTAATTGTTATGATGAACTTTCGTCTATGGTACCTAGAGTTTATGAATTTAAACGCAATACTAGATTGGCGGCAAGGTCCCATCATTTTAAAGTCGAAATACCTATATCTAACCGTAATTTATATGCTAGAAATTTCTTTTCTCGCTCTTTCCGCTTGTGGAACTCTGTTCTGAAATTCTTGCTTTCCTGTCAACAACGATCTTCAAGAATTTAAATCCAACGTTGTCATCTTCTGTTCTTTTATTGCTATGCCTCCTTTAAATGTAATGTCAATCGTTATCTTCTTTCTTAATTCTCTTACTGTCCTCTCTTCTTAATAGTAGCTTTTTTCTCATATTCTCTAACACTCAGTAGCCCATTGCGTCATAGTGGCTTTATCGCCTTGCTTGGGGTGAAATGATTAAAGAAAAATATTTTTTAATACTTTTTTTTTATCTGCAGGCCAACCCATTCTTCAGTCGTCACTCTTTGTAACAGACCCAATAATAGCCTACTTTACCGTTATTTCAATGGAACTTGTTCTGATGAGCTACATTCCCTGGTTCGACCAGTTCAGGCCTTTGCAAGTAAAACCCGCCATTTTATGTACACAGAAGCGAACCAAACTCATTCCCTTCATAAATAAGAAGTTGTTTATGACTCGACTTGTCGTCTGTATCTCGTAAGCTCATCTTACATAAACGAAGCCTTACAAGTAAGTCTTCGAAAGCTTCATCTTCAGGTAGGATTGTAATATGTAGTTGGTCTGTCTTACTTTTATTCCGTTGCACGGTAGTTCCTAGTATTAGTTTTAAAAGTCATCTACTAATTCTTATTTGATAGCGTATCTAACACCCTCCCCACCCTTAAAAAAATAATATTCAGTCGGAAGCTTTTCCTCTATTCTAAATGTACACTCTTTACAAAACTTTCTTCAGACGTATGAAATAGGAATCTTCGACCAAATTAGTCATCAAATAATAAAGAATTCGAATGTCCGTCCTCTATAAACAGACACGTGTTTACAGAATTAATCTCTGGTGTTGAGCGTTGATTCCTATTTTAAATGAAATTCCTTTAAAAAAAATATTTTTCATACGAATCCAAATTATCCCTCAAATTCTATTAAACCCATAAAATGTTTGTTTCAGTAATATCGTTAAGAAATTTCCCTCTTGAGAGACTATATTAAAATTCAGGCTTTAAAAGTAGTATCCAGAAACTCATATTCTGTCTAAGATCGCATCAATAAAATATGCTTTGCCTTTATAAGTGAGTTTAGTCTTACTTCTTTATGTAAGCTATTTAGACAAGACTTAGTGACTGATTTGACCCTCGTCCAACTGAATTAAAATTCAAAACACGAACAAGAGCGGGGAAAAAAACGTGACAAATGATATGACGGTCGTGATGTTTTAGATGAATTCTTTGTCTCACTACAACAGAGGTTCTCGTTTTTCTTTCCCGTGTAACCTTTCATCTTGCCCAACTGTGTTGGCGTACCGTTTGAGAAAAAATATGTTATGAAATGTATGGATACCATAGAATAAATAAAAGACAAGTTGTATTATATATATATATATATATATATATATATAAGTTGTAGTCTCTGTCTGTCTGTTATCGAACTCCTAAAGTTTTAGAGATAGACACCCATAACCATATATATTATGAAACTACATTACCCAGGATACTTGGATAATTGTATTTCATTTTGATCAAAGAGGGTGCCCGGAGAGCGGACACACGCACACACATACACACACACACACACACACACAAACCTGAATTTTTTTCCCTTTGATTTAAATTAAATTTAAATTTGAACAAGGGGATGAATCCTATCCAAAGTATAGGAGAAAGCCAAGAGATGGATGTCACATCGGCAAGATCAAAATGAGACAATATGGACGTGAAGTTGAGCAAAATTCACCAATCAGTGGGTAGTTCCTTACAATACATATTTGTTGCGACAATTCAACTGTCATATCAATGTTGAAATTTGCTCATCAATTCATTCAATCAAGTATTGCATCAAATACATATCAAAGGGTTCAGATCAAGCTGCGTTTGCGCACAAACACCCCCACTGAAAAATATTTTCCTTTGATTTAAATTAAATTTAAATTTCAACAAGGGAATGACCCCTATACAAAATATAGAAGGAGAAAGTCAGAAGATGGAGGTCACATCGGCAAGATTATTGAGTAATATTGAAATGCATCATTTTTCTCCACAAATTATAACTATGATTTTAAATCAATCATCAATTTCTTACAAAAACTGTGCGGCATTCGTGGATAATTTGGCTAGTTTGTTCATATTTTGATTCAATGCTTTGCTGCACATTTAATAAGATCGGAGAGCTTGACTCTTTACAAGTAAATTAATTTTAGGTTTTAGGTTGATGGATCTGTATTTTTTACGGTTTATTTATTTCAAGTCAGAAAATATTTTGGGATTCTAAGAATGTTTTGTGAATAATAAAGATTTACTGATACAAGTCGTACTATCTATCCCATAGGTAGAGGAGACGAAGTCGATTCCTACCTTCCCCAAGGTTATTTGCGTGCAAATGAATATAACGTACCAGGCTGGAATTGACTCTCCTATTTCTATCTATCTATCTATCTATCTATCATTCTCTCACTCTCTCTCCTCCTCTCTCAGTAAAGGTGTCGGGATTTTAAATACTATAAGACATATTAGGCTCGGTAAATGCTTTACTTCGTATAAGTTTCGATATTGGGCACCTCGGCGTGGTGGAGTGGTTAGAAAGCTTGTCTTTTTTAGACCAATTACGACTGAGTAGTGAGTTCGATCGTCACTGGGTGTCCCATACTTTCGGCCTCGTGCCACATCTGAGCCGGGGTTAGAAAATCGCTATAAGTTTCGATATCAATAGTAATGAACATCAGCAGCAGCCAAAGATTAAAACATTCTGATCTTACAAATGGTTGCTCAACCTGAACACGCAGCTTGATTTTAAAATTATGTTTGATTCTTTCATGGACGCTAATTGAATTCTCGGAGAAAGTTTGAATAAAAGATATGAAAAAGCAGTTCTGGTCTGTTGCTTACCACTAAACAACTTATACACCAAGGCAGAATTTTTTTTTTTAATCATAATCTTGAGAAGGAAATTGTACTTCACAAGAAGTAATGTCACTGGATTGTGAAAGGCCGATCCAATGTGTCCGATCCAAGAGACGGATCCGTGACGACTGATTAAGTAAATCTATTAGTTATTATGTTACTAAATATAGCTTTTTTTTTCACAGTAACCTACGATTGCTTATAGTACCTGTTTTTCCGAAGTGGTCAACTATTAAATTACAGGCCAAACTAATCGCGACTTCGGTGGTTTGCCGGAATCAGTATTTTTCTATATGATTTGACCAGAATCTATTCTGATTTATACTCAATCTTTCGGTTTTTGTTTATGATAATCATCTGCTTCAGCTTCTTTGATGTGACGTTTCCTTTCAAAGCGTTGGCAATCATGGCTCTCCACAATTTCTTGTACTTTGTGGCCGTTAGTAAATTTTGTCTTTTTTTTATCTCTCCTCAACTCTGTTCTGCCATTCATTTACACAAGCTCAAATATGTATGCTATGCCCTTTTCTCCTCTGTCCATTCTGCCTTCAATATGTCCTGTGAGTGTCAAATTATCCAAGCCCTCTTTCCTCTTCATGTACTATAGAAATTTCAACTGTTTCTTTTTTATGTCAAGTATAAGTTACCATTTTGTTTCCATCATCAACATACATGTTGAAAATGCCGTTATTTTTAGTGTATAAGTCGCACTTTTTACCCCAAAATTTGATGACAATATCTACTTGTGTCCGATACATCGAAGGTATAAAATACATATCAAATTACCAAAACTACTTAAATTTCCCCCTGGAGTAGGAATCATCAATCCGGTCTAATATAATTATTTATTTTAAAAAATTTCATAACATAAATATGTTATAAAATCACTACAAAAATAGCCATTTTGTTTCAACACCCCCGGTGTCTTATCAAGTGATGATGTTGAATGTAAAATAAATGGTTTTAAAAGTTTCAAATTAATTGACAATCTTTAAAAAAAAATTTATAACATAAATAATTGTAATTGTTGGTTATTGGAATTCATTCCGTATACACCAATACTTGGTTATATATATATATATATATATATATATATATAATATTCAAAAATATATTAACCCTGACATGATGATCTCTATTTCAGAGTGAAAGTTATTTTTTTTCTTCAAAATAAGATTACTTTTTTTTACACAGTAAAATAAATTCTACAAAAATCTATGGAATAATTCAGATTGTTTTCGATAATTTTCTAAGGATGAAGAACAAATAATATCCAGAGATTTGATTCCAGTAGAAATCCACTTAGCTAAATCGCTTTCTCTGGAAATTTTTTTCTAAATGTCTCGCCCAATTATATAATATATTACATGGCTAATTATAAATTCAGGAGTGTACAATTTAAAAAATAATTTTCTTTTTTATATTCAAAGGCATCATGATATTTGTAAGGTCGAAAAACAAGATAATTACACCTCCACTTAGCAAAAGCATATCCGAAAATATTTCATCTCCCCAACATGCATTATCTGTCATTAACCTTCTGTAATAGTAGCGTTTGGTGATCAAGCTGGTAATGTGCCTGGTACATCCAGGACGTAGTTGATCATGGCTCTCCACAGCTTCCTGCTTTTTATAACTCTAAGCTATATTTGTCTTTTTACTATCTCTCATAATCTATATATACAAAATCATTAGGTACGTTACTGGCGATTTCCGTTTATCCCTCGTGCCTTGTAAGTTTTAAATTCTCCAAGCCCTCTTTTCTCATTAAGCTATCCAAGAAGCTTCAACTGTGTCTTTCTGATTCTAAATATCAGTGTCATTTTCCTTAGCATTTACCTTTAGAACCTCCTCGTTGTTCATATGATCTGCCTATGGTATTTGAAACATCAATATATGTTGCCTCGATTCTCGTCTTCATCTTTGGGGAAATTGTCCAGCATTCACAGACATATAGAAGCATAGTTATTACATAACTATTCAGCAACGTTTTGTTTTTAAAGAAAAATATCTTTTGTGGAAAGCATTTATACGCTATCCAAATACACTTTCAGATATCTGTGTAATATTTTCTGTCGACTACACGTTTAACTTGGACGTGATTTCATTTGCTATGCAAAAAGTTTACCCTATCACAGAAGGCGATTCTAATCCCTGAAGAATAGTTTGTTTGAACTTTATAGTGAAATTAACAATAAGGATCCTAAAAATGAGAGCCCTTGAAAAAGAATGCAGTGGGAAGTAGTATTAATTATGCGCCATACGTGATACACGCTTAGGCGATCATGTATCTTTCGATACATGACTGACGAGGCAGATTTTTTTTCCCGCAGTAGGTTGCCATTTCTTTCTGCGGTAGACCAGTTGCCATCCAAGGCTATAGAACTCGGTCTGACCCAGCATTAACCGTTATCTTTCGCACATATCCGCATAAAGTGTGCTTCTTACGAACCACATTTGTTTTTGGCGGCGTAAAATGAATCGTCTGGATAATGGAGATACTTTTACAGAAAACTTACTCACTGATCTATCAATGATTCTCACTTCAGTTATGTACCATGCGTGATAAACGCTTAGGCGATCATGTATTTTTCGATACATGACTGACGAGGCAGAAAAAAGTCCAAAGAAAAACCAGAGCTCTACATCCTCTAAACCACCCTACTCTATTATGCATGTTGGAAATTAAGTTTAAAAGTAATAAAAAATACTTTTTTGTCATTGTGTATGTACATTTATTTTGTCGATTTGATTTTAAAATTAAAAAATAATGTACAAGTGTCAAATTTGGTAGACATCTGCTCCTTTTTTTAAAAAAAAAAAAAGGATGATCCGCAGGAATTTAAAGAAAGGGTGTCTTATTTTGTTTACTTTTTCCCATATATAGTACTCTCATGACTTGTCTAGGCTAAGCCACACCTTCAGTCAGTCAGTCATGTGCCATGCGTGATACACGCTGAGGCGATCATATATCTTTCAATACATGACTGATGAGGCAGTTTTTTTCCCGCAGTACGTTGCCATTTCTTCCTGCGGTAGACCAGTTGCCATCCAAGGAATCCGGTCTGTTCTACTATTTACCTATAAATGGTGGGGAGAGAAGGGTAGTAGCACGTAAATGAGTGTAATGGATTCGACTGGATTTGAACTCGGCTCTCCGATTCCTCAATCCGAGCCACTATCCATTACACCACCGTTCCTGTACCTACATGATTTTGGTCTCTCCAATTCATAACTCACACCTTAGATTGTCACTCTTGCTGACGACTATACACTCTATTTTCTCACTGTTTCTCATGGTAGAAATGTCAGAAGTTAACTTTGACCTCTGTACTTGTGATTGTGTGTTATTGCTTTCTTCAGATTCACAATGAAGCGAGAATGAGAAATCGAATGTTACTGCTTCTTCAATCAAAGAACTCATTTCATGACCATATCCGATAAAGCGGGAAAACTCTCACTCCTCTATTAATGACTTCTATACTTTTGAGAATCAGCCTGACAATCTAGTCACTTTTTATCGTTATTTCTATGGAAAGTGTTCAGACGAACAATATTCCGTAGTTCCACAACTTCTAGCCTTCATGGCGAAGACGCTTCATGCCACACACCTTGTAACAAAACAGCATCATCCCCTTCGTATTCCATTGGTGAGAGGTAAGTACCACCTGAACACCTTCTTCCCACGAACCGTTACTTTTTGAAACTGACTCCCAAGAGGATGCTTCCTCAATGGCTACAATCATAACCTGTTCAAGACTAGCATTAACCGTCATCTTTCCCATATATACCCATAAAGTGTGCTTCTTACGTATTAGTCCGTAATTATCTATCTAGTATGGCTCTTGTTCCTTGCTAAATAAAGTTGACATAATGAATAACATCATCAGATTACGTGCTTTGTCATCATTCGGCAATGTGTAATATTAGAGTATTATGTTAGACAAAAAACTCTGATTTTTTGTGGTCAAGAGCTTCAGCGCTTTTTATTGCAGAAATACATTAATTAATTTTCTAATAGAAGTACAAAAATATTTACAGTTATTGTGTATATCGTCATGTTTTAGTATGTAACTCTTATTGTATATTTATGAGAATGTTCATTAAGGAGAACATTAAATTATAGCAATGAGTTCTGCATCTGGTCTCTAAAACATTATATCTGTCTCATGAAATACGTCGGATCATTTAAACGGTTTATTAATTTGATAAAAAATTAGCATATGAATATTTTAATAATAGAATCCTTTCAAGAGTCTTATTATTAATATGTTCCCGAGAACAGTATTCCTTAGTCTCATCAGTCCAGAAATTCCGAGATAGGACCTGCCAAGTCACGTACACAGAATCGATTCATCCTCAGTCTTTTGGTATTGCTCCAAAAGACATGTTTATAAAGCAGTCACAGAATAAAATTAAAAGAATTAAATATTACTTGACGTGAAAAATACCTAATTCTGCATGAAATGACCCATGAGAGGTTGATGTGCCAGTAAACAATACCTTGCCTTTCATATTCCATTGATAACGAGGAAGAAACTCAAACCGCTTCAAAACTATTGCGTTGTGGAACAGATTCCCGAAAGGATTCTTCCTTAATCGCTACAATCTAAACCTTTTCAAGTTTATCCTACATACCCTCATAATATTCACCTTTTGCTCCATCCTTGTACGCCCTTACAACAACCTCATTTAATAACCCTCTACCTTGAGTGACTCTTGGGTTTTTTATTGGGTGAACAATCGTAAAAGGAAAGTTAAAGGTTGAGTAATTACTAGAATTACCGCTGTAGTTGAATTCTCACTAGAGTCGACATTTTATGAATTTCTGCTGTCCTGAAATTAAGTTTAGTAACTATTAGGATTAACTCGGCCTTTTTCAGCTTTGCGTAATATATATATATATATATATATATATATATATATATATAAGGCGCATTTAGGCAGCAAGAATCCATCCCAATAGGTTTTATTGAATACCACCGACAAGGTTTGTCTGTTCAACAATATAGTTTTCCAACTTTCGACTGAAGTGTTTTACATCCGAATTAAAAATGTTAAACTGTTCAAAGTTCATTTTTATACATTCGCGTACTTTTGACTATCACTGCATTCCTTAAAAGAATTGCGTGTGGGCAGAATGTTAAGCTAAATGTATTTGGCAAATTCCGGCATTTTTAGATTGTTGGAATTAGAATAAAGTTGGTTAAAAGTGAATTCATCAGCAACGGTCAAGCTGAATTTATATGTTGGCCACACATGCACTACACTCTCTCGTAGGCTGACATGTAATTTGCAAAATTTAGTGCAATTCGGGCACATATAGATCGACATATAACAACCAACCAAAATAATATTAACATAAGAAAAATTTTAATACATAACACCAAAATATTATATAGGGTTCATTACAAAGAAAGAAGCCCTTGTAATAGAAAAGTAACAATCAACAATAAATAAAATATATTTTTCCATCGGATACCGTATATTAAAGTGTGCATTAAAAAAAAAGAAAGAGCATGTCTAAATATATGATGAGATAGGCTTTCAACAATCCTATTACTATATTCATAAGAGCTAATAATAAAAGTTCAAAGACAACATTTTCTAGTCGTATTATCCTGCTGCATTACAATGTCATCCAGTAGAATGAAAGGTTCTGATCTCTATCGACAAAACAGCTCCTCACAGCCTGTTTCTCAGTATCTGACCGTGTCAGCATGAAGCTCACTAGCCACACACACTTTTCATCCCATGACACAGTTTTCCAGAATAGTCTTTGACATCTCAATCTACGGTGGAAAGGTTATGTTTGGTGAAATTCAGAGGGAATTTGTTTTTAACTACAAATCGCTGAAACCTGAACATACTTTTACTGCTCAACGCTACAGTAAGCAAATCGACCGTTCAAGAAATAGAAAATACATTTGAGCAATAAAGCTGACCAGTGATTTCTTCACTAAGTGTCAAACTTTGAATTTTATTTTTGTTAGGTCGATGATGACGGATGCTTCCAAATCATTGAATCAATCTTCGTTTCTAAGGTGACGCAATGTACTGAGGCCTCATAAAGTCCTCATCAACTCCCGTTTACCATTCCAAAAGCAGGAAAGAAGTGTCCATGCTCTGAAACTTATGTTCTTTAGTGAATTGCTTTGGGACCCCAAATTGGATTTTTGTATTTTCATGCAATAACTCTATTATACCTCGCATATCTTGTCCACTGTTTTACGGAAGCAGACATCTTTGTTCACACGTCACATACGCATGCGCTAAATATTAAGGCTCTTACAAGAAGCATTGTATGCTCCTTGTTGCTTTGTGCTTATGGCTTCTGCAATTTCTTATTTCTGATCGACATCTTAACTTTTGGTGCTTTGGTAAGATTTTCTGTTAGTCTTTGTGTGATCATTCTATACGTATAAAAAGGCTACGTCGAAGAAGATAATAGGAACTGTATTAGATCAAATATATATATAGTCATCCACAGACAGACTGTTTCGCTGTATCACAGCTCTTCAGTGTGGCTAGACGTACGGTTGCCTCTAGCTAGGATCGAAACCGGCTGAATTGGAGTCAGTCGGAGTTTCTACCACTAAGCAGTCGAAGGGACAAAGGTGAATTTTAGCGTATTTATTTTTAGATAAACAAACAGTAACTGAGAGGACTCAATTTACTTTACCGAAGAGTCTTGCTATAATAGCCGTAATAGTCACTGTTTACAAACGCACACTTCCTCCCTCAGAGAGCTCAACCGAAATAAATTTTTCAGATATATAGATAGATAGATAGATAAATAATTGATAATATTAGTGGTAACTTCTCTCTGTTAAATTTTAATCCCCCCTTCATCTTTAGATAGGTACCTCCACGAGATCGCTAAAAAAAGAGCATAGCATGATGAAAAAGACGCCAAACTTGACGAAAACAAAATTTTATCGTCTAAATGTTTGTTATTATTAAGAGGAAAGGTCAAAGTATTTTGGGGGTATTTTTTTCCATTTTTTAATCGGAACGTCCGAAATTTTCGTTAAAAATCTAGTTTTTTTTGAGTCAGCAAAATTGACCATTTTTTTCCATTTTAAAAAAAACTGGAAATCTGACTTTGAAATTTTTTTAAATATCAATTATCATTTTTTCAAAACTTATTTTAAGAAAATCAGAAATTATAATGTTTATTTAAAAAATTTTGAACCAAACTTAACTTAGTTTTTGTGCCAAAAAGATGTAATTTGAAAATAAAACAAAGCAGGTCATAAACTTTCGCGTCTCTTGACATGTGATGAATGATATATTTACGAATTCCATGAGGCTAATTTGTTCTACGGAAGGAGAAAAGTGAAATAATTTACATTTACGTGAACAAATTATTTACCCCGTTATTTTTAACGAAAACTTTCAGCGGTCTAATTTTTTTTTTTTTTTTTGTACTTAGCTTTCACCTTTACGTTTATGATGCTTTATGGGAAATATATTGTAAAGAAATTAAAATAAAACTGTTAAGAGTGACATTAAATTTCATATTTCTTAAGAAAGGTATCTAATTAATTTATAGGTACCTTTCTTATGAAATTTTTATCAGAATTGTACATAAAATACTATAATTTTATGTACATTTATTACATTCTACTGTTATTTGTATTTGCATTCATTTTATTATTAATTTTGATATTTCATTTATGGAAAAATGTCGTAACTGAGATTAATATAAAAATAAGATCATATAAATTTCACAAGATGATACTGATACTTGTAGGTACCCTTCTCAGTTGAAATTGAAAAATCAAATTAACTTCTCCACACGTGTTTCTTAAAAGTAAAGGCCTTAACAGCGGAGAACAATGCTTAACTCAAATAACGCAACTTAATTATATTCTGGTTGGTCTTCCGTATTTTATAATTACAGCTCGATTATAAGCACAAAATTACATTTCTTAATTACTGGGGATCTTCTGATTAGTCAAAATGATACAATTTACAACGCGCTAAAAAAAATCTATCTCATAAGGACACTTATGACAGCCGATGCGGCTTTTAACTAATTTTATAATATTTTAACAACTTAAATGTAAAAAATCTATTATAATTAATGAAATAACAAATAATTGTATTAAAATTCATTTTCATCGAAAAATTTTTTGCTTTCAGAAAATATTGTCCATATTCATAAAAACAACTAAAAGCAAATAAAAGCATTTGAAATTAAATAATATCTTTGTTTTATTGAGTTTTGTATGTTACAATTCAGAGCTGATTTTCAGGTACTGCGTATCAATTAAAAAAAAAAAAAAAACATGATTTGCATTCCTCAAAGCCCTGTGCTTTTAATTATTGTAATCACTAAAACCGATGCGATCGAATTTCTAGCGATTTCATAAAATTAGTTATGGGGGGTAATAAATATTTTAAAAAATATTTCTACCATGACTTTCATAAAAAAAACATATTTATAATAATTTCGATCATTTGTGAATAGTTCTGAAAGTTTCATTAACATCCGATAATTATTTCTATTTTTGCACGATTTTTCAAATTAATGTGTCATACCAAAAAAAAACGTCCTAAAAATTGTCTGTTATTTACTAGTTCCGCTGATACAAATAGAAAAAGGTTTTTTAATCAAAATTTAGAATGTTCTAAAAGAAGGAAAATTTTTAAAAATAATTAAAAAAAACTTTGGTCTTTCCTCTTAATAATAACATAAGCATTTAGACAATAAAATTTTGTTTTCGGCAAGGTTGGCGTCTTTTTCATCAAGCTATGCTCTTTTTTTAGCGATTTCGTGGAGGTACCTATCTTTAGACCTTCCTGTTCTTCTCTCGTCTGTTATCCCTCCCTATAGCTTTCATTTACTTAACAGTCGTCCCATACTCTCATACATACACTCTCACTGAATTTTATTTTTTATTCCGGAAACTTTTTTCTGTTTTTTTTTTTGAATTTGTAGGTCTGATGAATTGGATCGTATTTACGATTCCAATGGAATAAATTATGACCATGGAATATTAGTGTTTAAGCCTTTTTATTATATATATATATATATATATAATCGCTAGATGCGGTTCGGAAAATCATTTAGATAGTCAAAAAGCACAAAACTAATAGTCTGGGTGGTTGTAATAAGCTCAGTAGGTCGGAAATGTTCCTTAAAAAATTTTTAAAAAAACACCACCTATCAGACACCTAAGAGTAGGTAATAATAAACTCTTTTCTAACTAGTTTATCAGCCCCAGAGGAAAATCCGTTATGGCCATTGTCAATAATCACATGGGGTCAGTCAGAAACAGCAATGACATTTGCATGAAAATACATTTCCGGTGGCAATTTATTATCTTAGCCATTTTTTTTTTAAATCCGGATAAAACCAGAAAAAGATCATTTCAGATTCCGCGCAATCCACTCAGGTCTATGAGGAGGTCAGCATAAGTGTTCTTTATTTTTTTATTAGATTATGGTCTGAACAGAACAAAAGAATGATTCCTGTGAGTCAATGGAGTTAATCAATCTTCTGCCTTTTCGGAAACAAATGGCTGGCAATAGTCATAGTCACTTCATTAATTCCTAAATCCATCTAATCTGATTCGCGAAAACATTAATAATTCATAGCTGAGTAAAATACAGTCAAGATAATGCAGTAAGAAACATAAAGCATGATTTCTTTAAGATTATCTTATTCTTCTTTGTACCATATCCCTTAGGAACAAGAGCGATCATAGCTCTCCACCATTTCCTACCTTTTGTTGCTCTAAGTAACAAGTAACTCTTTATCACCGCTTTTTGTCCTTTAACTGCAATCCATTTAAAATTCCCTTGGATTCTCTTACCTTCAGTATGCCCTGTGAGTGTTAAATTCTCCAAGTCCTCTTTCACTATTATGTTTCCCAAACATTTCAGCTGTGTTTTTCTTATTGTAAGTATAAACTTCCTTGTAGTTTCTATTTTCCTTAAAGCATTCTTGTTGCTCATATTTTCTGTTATTTTTAGCATTCCTCGATAGAACCACATCTCTGTTGCTTTAAGTCTCTGTTCCGTCTGTGAGAACATTATCAAGCATTCACTGTCGTATCGGAGGATAAAGACTACATAGCCGCTCACCATTCATCTTTTTTCCTTTAATATAGATTGTCCTATATTTTTAACCACGCATAATCTGGCAAACCTGAATCTGAGCTCAACGAAAATCGTTCCCCGCGCCTAACTTTTCTAGGGCTTTTGAATGAGCTATGAATCATTGAAAACGGACCAGTGGGAACAGAGGAGTTTCTGGAACATACGCACACGCACAAACACACACATACACATAATTTTAGATGCAATGTCAATCGTTATCTTCTGTTTTCTTGATTCTTGTTCTTTCACTGTTCTCTCGCCTTAATGATGTTTTCTTTTTGTCATATTCTTTCACACTCGGTAACCCCTTGCATCTTAGTGGCTTTATTGCCTTGTTTGGGGTAAAATTATTAAAAAACATTTTAAATAATTTTATTTAAAATTATGTTTTTGTTGGATAAAACCTTGGCTATTAAAGGTGCCCGGTTAAAACAATCTTGTTCATTTATTGCTTTAAATCTGGGATAGTGGTCTTCCAATAAGATAATGATTTAAATATTAAAAGGTAATTGAATTTAATGAAAAAAGCAGCTAGTTCAAATTAATTTGAAAATAAAAGGACGTATTCGATCGAAATCTGCTAGAAATATATATGTACATTAAGGTTATGACTATTTGACTTTTTGTAATCTAATTGATTTTCTGTATCATAATTCGATGACATTTAGTTAAAAAATAATGAAGAAGGGTTTAATTCAGTTTATTTTTTTTAAATGTCATCCAAATACGACATTTCTAACATCATATATAAGTATAGTAGTACTATGGCTTTCTAGAGCCTTCTAAAATTTTATGGAAACTTTTAGAATTTGTTTTTGTTTATTTGTAAGTTTGTATGTTATGCTATAGCTATAAACTGTTAAATGCGTTCAAAAATACATAATTACCATCCAATTATATTATTAGCAAATTGAAAAATAAAGTTTCTGCAAGTTTGCAATTTTTGCTCATTTGTAAGTTTGTATGTTATGCTAGAGCTATAAACTGTTAAATGCATTAAAAATGCATAAATACTATCCAATTAGCAAAGTGAAAAATATCGCTTCTGAAATATTTTAATTTTTATCCTTATTAGGTATATGGTAAAATTAAATTTTTGGTTTAGGTGACCTTTTTCAAGAACTAAAACTAAATTAATTCCTTTTTCATTAATTTGAAGAAAAGTTCTTCGATTTATGACAGAGGATCTTAGGGTTAAAAAAATGCCATAACCCTAATGAAAATTAATTAAAACAAAAGGAATAATTCCGTTATTATTTACCTTTTTTTTCGTATTTTTCCAATGAAACATGACTTTGTTCACATATTAGTACTTTTATGTGTCTATTCCACGAAGTTGTTCCTTGCAGATTGACCAGATTCTCACAGATGTGAGTTTATTATACTAAATGTAACAAATATTATGAGCAGAGGTAGTAACTTTAATAAAATTAAATTTAAAAATTCTAAGATATCTGACATTGTCTTCTAAAAATACTTTCAACTTCCAAATATCATTATTAACATGTTTTGGCTAATTTTATTTTGTTTAATCCATATTAAAAGGTCAAAACTAGAATTAAGAAGGATTACCAAGTGTTAAAGAAAAAATTGGAGGAAATCTGTTTAAATTTTAAGAGTAAAATGTTTTCTTAATCCTTTTACTTGTTCCTTGCTTAAAAGATAATCCTACCTCTGTCCCATAATAATTTTTACATTAACATATACATTTCATATATGAAATGTAACAATTATTATGGGATACATGTAGTGATATATTTGTCATTCCATGATAGTAATAAATCCAATGACAAACTTTCAACAAGATTTAAATAAATTTACTACAGCCAAGTAAACTGTCGTCTTTGTATGTTCACTTTGCACATATGTCCTTGAAAAAGGCTCGAAACCACTTCTCCTTGCCATCATTCACATAGCCTGACACTGTATAAATCATTTACTTGACATGTAATGGCTGACGATAAGCAGTGGATGAGTGAGTATTGTTAGCGTTATCCATTGTTATGCTTGTCATGATCCCATCAATATCCATTTACACGTTAATACAGTGGCAACGTGTACATTCCAAATACATTCCAAGTTCAACTTTCTAGTTATCAGCGAGAGAATATGTTCTAAGACCCTCAACGGAAATACAGATAGTACCGAAACCTTTTTTTATCTATCACAGAAAATCAAGGATCAATTACCCATCTTAAGAAATGTTAATCTCTCGTAGGGACATTTCCAAGTCTATATCTCCTTGCTTTATTTTCGACCCCGAAATGTAAACAGTAATTTTTCTAAGCAATTAATGAATTTTATTTTAATGCGACCTTATTTCTTTGTTAACGTTTCCGATACAAAAAGAAAGTTAGCAAATATAACTTACGAAAGATCTCAGCGAGAGATATGACTTTACTAAAAAGGGTAATTTAATCTTGCATTGCTGTGAGGTCTCTTGTGGCTGAGTGGATAAGCATATCTAGCTTATAATTAATTATAATGAAGTTTAATTTATAAATTAAGCGCAATAAAAGATTAAAAACAATAACTCATGGTAAAATCGAACAATTATAATAATGCAAAGAGACTGTAATGTGATCGGTCCTGGCCTTGCATTCTGACTTCAGTTACTTTCCCACCGCAGTAACTTAGCTTCCCTCTGTCTTTTCTATAAATATATCATGGCAGTTGTTCTCATGAGCTTTCATCCTTGGTACCTCGACGTCATGAATTGAACTACTAGATTGGCAATTAGGTCTCATCATTTTACTATTGAAATAAGTAGATATTACCGATAAGTTCAAATTCTAATAGTTTCTTTTCTTGCATTCCTCACCTGTAAAACTCTCTTCCGGTTTCTTTCTTCCCTGCGCCTACGATCTTCAAAAATTTTCATGTATCGTCAGTCACCATTTTCCATCTTCCTGAATCTGTATTTTTATTGCCTTATTTCCTCACTGAAGTCTTCTCGTTTTCTTTCACCGTTAGCATACCCTTGCGTCTTAGTGGAATTATCGCTTTTTTTTAGAGATGAAATGATTTAAAAATATATTGTAATAAGTTATATGATAGATATATGGAAGATTTGTTCTTACCATAGATAATATTAAGTAAAATAAGAGATGAAAAACAATTCGAGCGATTATAATAATAAAAGTTATATAATGGATAGAAGATTCGTTCTTACCGTAGATCTTATTAGGCACAATACGAGATAAAAGAAAACAATAACTCATTAAAATCAAACTATTAATATACTGTAATAAAAGTTATTTGACATAGAATATTCGTACGTACTATACATCTTAGCAACCTCAATGTTAGATAATTTTTTTTAATTTAATCATTAAGTCGAGAACTTTCACCTTTTCTCTTAAAGGAAGCACTTTACTGCTTTCCTTTGACTTATCTCAAATGTCAGCATCTCTACACTTTCTCTGTGGGTTTATTATTAACTAGCCTACAAGCCTCCCTTTGGGCGTACTTTAGGATAACTGCTGTGGATGGGCTTTTAGGCCTTCGGCCTTTTAAAGTTAAACATTTAATAAAGAATTGTTTTTTAAACCTTTCACTCTGATATTTAAATTTAACTATAAATGTGTTATTTATTTCATTTTTAATCGCGTATAACGACAGAAGTTACTACCTGTTTCTTCAGATTGTTTGATTCGCCGAGATAGAAAAACGGACGGACATACTTACACTGCGCTTTATTTATATAGAAGAAAAAGACGATAGAAGTAAAACTTTAAAATTGTGTATCTCTGGGGTTGACCACGGTTAACAAAAACAACGGGAAGAGAAATCGTAGACCAGTAGATAGTAGTATACACATTAGTGGAAGTGTTGTTTTTTTGTTTGTTTGTTTGTTTGTTTTTAGTTACTCCTTGGGTTTACCAAAAGAATTATTATTATTTAAATTTAATTTCCTCTTCAAAAACCACCAGACGACATTAAAATGACTTCTTTTATTTATTTTTGCATCCTTTTCTGTCGCTTGAATGTCTAATTTTCGTTTTTAGCTTGGAATCTAAGTACCTGCCAACAATTATCAAACCAACTGGCAGAAGACACACAGAGTGTCTCAATGTATGCAAAATCTTTTGTACTAAGATTATTTAATGGTATATTGATTTTTTTTCTCCTCTTTTTTATGGTTTCTATAATTTTACATTTACAATACAAGAAAGAACTGTTTGTCTGGTTCGAAATCGTACATTTATAGTTGTTTAATTCCCCCATTCTGATGGGTAACTTTATTCTTGTTGTTATTACAACTTTTCAATACACGTATTCTTAGACTTTCAGAGAATGGATAATTTATTCGAAAAGTCTTTGTTTTGTGGATTAGGGTTGAGTACAAAAGGAATTCAGTACTGGAATAGTGTAATAAAATAACAATGTACAATTATTAATAAATTACTGTTAAGAAATCAGTTTTCATGCGCTACTGTCTTTTAATCATTTCATCCCGAGCAAAGCGATAAAGCCACTAAGACGTAAGCGGAGAGTGAAAGAAACTGAGAAGACAAATTTGAGGAGGAAGGACAATATTGCATTTACATTTTTGAAGATCGCAGTTAACAGGAAAGCAAGAATCCGGAAGAAAGTGCAACAAACGAGAAGTGCGAGAGATGCAACTATTAACATAGAACTTACGGATACATAAATGTCTTTATCTAGTGTTCTTAACATCGTACATCTTTTTCTTTTGTTTTCATTTAGAACACAATCTTCTTCAAATATGTTCTTGTTAATCATTCTCTTAATTTTTCTTAATATCTCATGTGTCTTTTACCTTTTATTCTTATTTTACCAATGTTTTCAATTTCTTTTTTGAATGTTCTCTGATCTGAATTTCTGGGATGAGGTGTTATAATTTATATGCAGACTATTGTCCTCATCTTTGTTGTTATTATCACAAGGTTTTGGCCATTGTGCACTTGGACCTTCCTCAGGTGCTTGTCAATCAATTTAACCTTCGTGGAATTTCGAAGTGAACCCTTTATTTAATCTATGGGGGTTAAATTATTTTTATTCCGCTTACCATGTCTAGGGATATCTTGTCTAAATTCTTATTATTTATAGGAAATCATAATTCTTTGCATTTATCATGCCTACAATATTTCACAAAAACATTACTCCCTAACCCCTTATTGTCTTCTAAGTTATAGGTTGATTATTTCCATGAAGGACCCTATTTCCTTCAGAATCATCAACAGGTACATTCAATGTAGATATACATGCATCATGAAAAATTAGTATGGAAAAATCAATTTTTGTTTACTTTTGTTTTAATGTCTTTAGCCAATGTCATTAACATCCGACATCTTTTGTTTACATTACACCCTTTTGCAAATTAATTGAAACAAAATGAATAATTCCGTTATTATTTACTTTTTTCGTATTTTTCCAATGAAACATGATCCAGTGCACACGTTAATACTTCGTATATCCATTCCACGAAGTCGTTCCTTGAAGATTGACCACAGATTATCGATTGGATTTAAATCAGGAGATTTTCCAGGCCAACCTGTAGTCCTTTGATTTGCTCACTGGCAGGGCTTATCATTGTGTTCGTGCAGCGGTACAATTTTCGTACGTTTTCTTGGAGTAACGTCCATCGCATTTCAATGGCCGTAGGACAACTAATCGACAGTCGAAACAATATGTGTCTGGGCGTGATGAAAATGTGATACAATCACGGATTACGCAATATTTTTCAAGGCCAAACAAATTTCATCATACACTCCGAAAATAGATTCATATTACTGCACACCACTGCAAATGACCTAATCTGAGAAAAAATAGAAATCGATTACACCCTGTCACTCCACTGGGTCTAAAACTGACCGTAGGGTGAAAGAAATGAAACTAAAGCAGTTGTTTCAATTAATTTGCACAAGGGTGTAGAACACCAGCTTCTTGTTGATCAACACACTTTTCTTGCTGATTATTTTTTTCAACTTTCCTCAAATATCTTTTTTGTTGCTTTTAAAGCCATTTTTTTCTTATTTTTATCTCACCGGTGTCTTCAATTTCATTTTATTATTTTACCGCTATTTGATCTCGGTTTAACCTTTTTTTAATTTTTAGTTTAAACGCTACTAGACTCACTACTTCAGTGTAAGTATTGCTAGACTTATTTATGTGCAAACGCTACTGGACTCACTATTTCCGTTTAAACGTAATTTGACTCACTATTTCCGTGTAAACGCTACTGGGCTCATTCTGCTGACACGAGTATTACGCAAAAATCTCCTGAAAATCCACCATCTGCAAGGTCCTATCTTTGGAGTATTCGAAACACTTTCGTTTGGTGTCATACATTTTAAAATATTTTTGCAACACATTTGTTACGTTTTGTTCGTCAAACTAAACACGTAATTTAAAATGTGTATAAAAGTAAATAATTTAATGAAAGTTTTAGTTAATAACGAAATAATTAACTAGAAATGGTTGACTGTTAGTTTCCAAGTACACCCGTTCTGATAGGGTAGTTAGCTAATACCTGTTGCAGATGACTGCTTCTGCACATTTTTGTTTCTTCAACAGCCACCGAGCCAGCCTGTGGTTTATACTGCAGCTATACTGAATTTATGGGGGATAAAGCATAATCCTGCATGAGCATCATTTGAATATGGTCAGTTTCTTCAGTTACAATGAATGGTTGTACTCTGAATGAGGCGCCATTATTTCAACTTATATTGGAACTCAGGTTCGCTCCAAACCTCAAGTGGAACTCATACCTACAATCCAAAGATGCTTGGAAAATGGTCGGTTCATTTTATCGCTCTAGGAAGTATCTGACTCCTTTTGTTATGCTTCATTTTTACAAGAGACAAATTGAAACAAAAATGGGTCATTGCTATGACATATGTGGGCTACATCAGCTCAATCCCCACTTATCCAGACTTGGTAATATTCCAGATTGTTTACGTGGTTTAGTGGAGGGATGGCTACTCTACTCTCCGGCCTCTTTTTTCACGGACGCAACCTCACAGCTCTGTAGCTATTTCCATGAAAAATGTTCAGATGAGTTTCATTCTTTAATTCTATCAGTTCAGACCTTTACCGCTAATACACGCCATGCCACTTCCACGGATTCGAATCCCCGTCATTTCCCCCAGATTCCAAATGTAAGAGGAAAGTTCCACTTTGCTTTTTTTCCAAGAACTGCTACTTTATGTAACAGACTCCTACATGAATGCTTCCCTGAGCACTACAATATTAACCTTAAAGTCAATCGTTACCTAGTCTTCTCATAATCAACTCTTCCTACCACATCGTCTTTCATTCATATCACACACCTCATTCATTATATCCAATTTAACAGTAACACTCTATTTTGAGTGACTCCTGAGCTTTGAATTAGTTGAATTTCTGTAATTAATAAAAATACACCCGATCCCCTGAATACGATGACTTTAGATATCAGGATAGAAAAAGCATCGGCGACTTCTGAATAATTTCATGTATTCAGTTTCACTGTTAAGACTTGGGGCAAGTCGTCGTATAGTTTTCATGCACTTCTCAACGATGCCAAAAGCTGGGAGTGTCTCTTCAAGAAGTTACCTCAAAAACTGACCATGATAAGATTTGAACTTGTGTCGCATGCTCTAGTCACTCGTCCATTTAATTAATTAAATAATAATTAAGTACGCTAAATTGTCATAAATTAGTTTTGAGAGCTTTGTAGGTGTTATTTGAATAAATTAAATCCTTCTTTCGTCTCGCCAGTGAGCAGACTTACACTTTGTGTTTTTATGGGTTTTTTTTTTTATCCTTGTTTTCTTTCCGGTTGATGACACCTCTTTATTTCTTGAAGCAAACTTACTCGACAAATGAGGAAGAGTTTTTAAGAATACTCAATCGACGCGGTCGGGTCTCTACATCTCAGACAATCTCATTATTTATGACGATTCGTCACAGGACAAGTAATTCCGACTCCGATTTCCACGTGGTTTTTTTTTTTCGTTACTTTACAAATATCCGTTCACAGTTCTATGACTTAAATTACAGTGAATATGTCTCAAATATTTTAACAATGAGAATGTGATTTTCGAATCAAAATTTCGAGTGAGCCTCATCTAAGAATTTCTTTCCTATGTTGCTTTTGGTTTGCTTTGCTTTATTTTCTTTTACGACATATCAACCTCAATGGGTTATTTAATGCCGACAACATTTTTAGGGTAGATTCATATGAATAGAATATGTATTCTTTGGTTTAGATTGGTTTGGTTTATTTTGTTTAACGGCATATCAACCTCAATGGGTCATTTAATGCCGACAACACTTTTTATTGCTGGTAATATTTTTTTTTGTCAGAAATCTGTTTCTGGTAATATTTTTCCCTCAAAATTGTATTGCTGGTAATAATTTTTTCAAAAAAGTATTACTGATAATGGTTAACTATTTGCCCATAGGTGGAACCGTAACAGGTGCTACCATCCCGGGTCAAGGTGGACCTGGGAACACCCGCAATTAAGAGGTGCTTCCACGCTCCTCAAAACCTCTTGATCAGAGGCCTTGCTGCTGGATGTAGTTTAGTCTTACCCGGGACGCGGATGTAGTTTAACGTCTTGCCCAGGACGATATGTTGCTTTGGCCTTAAACTTTCACCAATTCGATCGAGGTACGAAAAATCCGCTGAGCTAAGTAACATCCTCTCCTTAGGTGAACGACAGCTATTTTGCTTCTATTATACGGGGTGTCCATAAAGTTCGTGTACACTTAAAAAAATTTATAACTTTATTTGTATTTGCACGTTAAAATGATTTGTTTTGTTTTTTGCGGTTTATCAACCCTTTGCAGCTTATTTAAATACAGAAAATATTTTTAGATTGTAAGATTTTTTTGTTGTTTGGAAATAATAATGATTTACTTATACAACTCTTACAAATCAATCCATAGCTAGGGGAAAAGCGATGGATTCATACCTAATCAGAACTTGATAAACAAACCTGAATTTATAATGCGGATATAAAGAGGGGGATCAATTTTATATTACGACAAACAGATCCCTCACTTTGTGGACACGGTAGTTTCTATGCATTTATGTTCCCGAGAATGTAAATAAAGCTAAAAGACATGCGCCAATCTTCTCACTCACATCACCACTCACATGCTGAATATTCCTTAGACTCACATAATCTTTTCCTTACACGGCAAAACTGTTGAAAACATTTATTACCAGAAACTATCACAAACTTTCTTTCTTTCAGTGAACTTTGGAACACAAATAATAGTTAAAAAGAGACAACTCTTGTTTTACTCAATGTATGCCTTTCTTTCATATCCTTGTTTGTACATCTTGTTAAATACAAATTTTATGTGTCTTTGGCTTATCCTTTCTTCACTTCAATTTGGTTTCATAATCTAAGTTAGATTAATGTGGTGAAGTCCGCCACAAAAGTATTTATTTTACACAACTATTATTTAGTTTTCATTGATAAATTTCTTTCCTTGTCAATGGATTTAATTCAGGTGTAACTGATACGTTTTCTACGGCTTATCAAAACTTTAAGGTTATTTAAAGCCAGAAAATAATTTTAGGTTGTAAGAGGTATTTTTTTTTTTTTAGAGCGAGATAATAATAGCTTAGTGATACACGTTTTATTAATTAACCCATACCTGGGGAGAAGAGGTGGATTCATACCTTTCCCAATTTTCGCGTAAGTGAATATAACAAACTCAACAGGAATTGGAATTCCGCTCTCCGTTTAACTATTCCGAGCCATTTATCCATTACACCACCCGCACATCCAAGATTACTAATGTTTTAGCTTGATGTGGACGTAAGCCAACATTCTTTGGCATTTACGATGAAATAAGACATGTGAACGTAAACTTCAAAAAAAGAATTATTCTTACAATCCAAAATATGATTCGGTTTAAATAACAGACAGAGGGTTGATAAACCGTAAAAACAAATAAATCAATCATCTGCCCTACTATTTAACTCAGAAGAAGAGAGAAGAAACGTATATAGGTCTTTCCAAAAAGCATTTGTGTGAAAATCAACACTTCAGGTTAACGGGGGCTCTCCTGGTTGACCATTAATACTGAGTAGTGAGTTCGAGCCTAACTGTAATCTACATACAAAATTCGATTTTAAATAACCCAACAATTATGTTTTAATAACCAACTTATTTCTTTATTTACAATGTTCGGACTGTTTTCCTCGTCTTTATTGCCATATTCACGACGTTTCGGCCGTTGTACGCTCTTCAAGTGATTGGAATTTCGAACTGAACCCCTCATTTCGTCAACAGGGGTAGTTTATTCTAGTTTCATGTGCCAAAGAAGAAGGTCGGGGCGTACAAAGGCCGAAACGTCAGGGATATAGCAATAAAGATGAGGACAACAGTCCGAACAATGTAAATAATATAAATAATAACTCATCTCAGGAATATAGATATGTCGTACATTCAATAATTTGACCAAATTATGCCTCGAAACATAATCGAATAATCCCACCTTCCCTTTCAGATAGTAATACTAAAGGTGGCGAATGTAGTTTTAACTCCAAAGGATATATTTAGAAGATAGATAGATAGACTTAAACACCTGGAAAAAATCTGCGTGTGAGTGAGGCCATTGGCGGAACATTTTTTAAGAGACTAATTTCTATGTGTTTATGCGTATTTGTACTACGTGTGTGCGTGTGGCTTGAATTTTATATCTTTTTGTTTCTTCCCTGAAATCGTTTGGCGATCTTGAACGAGCTGTAAAGAAAACCAGCCAAAGTTCTCAATTCATTCTCTGTTTCTTTTTGCTTTTTTATAAATTTCGCAATAAAAAAATTGTTCAATTTGTATGATACTTCAAATATTTTAATGATCACTGTCTAACTAAACATCAAAGAAAATTAAGAAACATTGTTTTTATGATTTATTGCCAATTTTCGAAGATGACTGTGTGCAAAAGTCTTTAACACATTTTGTTAATATTTAGTAGTATATCCTCTGTTCTGATTTACAGCCTCTAGTCGTTTTTTGTAGTTTTCAATGAGCTTCTTGCATGAAGATTTTGGCAGTTTCACCCATTCTTCTTCACAGACTTTCTTCAGTTCCTTGATATTTTTTTGATCTCTTGCGTGTACTCTTAACTTCAACTTTTTCCATAAATTTTCTATTGGATTGAGATCTGGTGACTGGCTAGGCCATTCCAGAATATCAATTTCATTTTCATTAAACCAGTGTTGAGATGTTTTAGCCATGTGCTTTGGATTGTTGTCTTGTTGAAATACAAAATCTCTGTAAAGCCCAAAACATGTTGCACTTTTTAATAGATGGGTTGATAAGATTTGCTTATTTTTTGCTGCATTCATTCTTCGTTCGAAGGACTTGCATTTTTCCTACTCCGTTATACCAAAAACGACCCCAAATCATTACACTTCCACCCCGCCATATTTGACTGTTGGGATGGTGTTTACTGGGTTGTATTAAGTTCCTTTTTTCCCTCCATACTTGGGTGCACATGTTTCTCCCGAAATGCTCAATTTTTGTTTCATCTGACCAAATAACTTTCTTCCAGAATTCATCGGATTCAAATTCATAATTTTTAACAAATTTCAAACGGTCTTGCACATTTTTACGTTTTAATAGTGGAGTCTTTCTTCGTGGTCTAGAATACATGCTTGTACGATTCACTGATCTCTTAATTGTATCTTTACTTACTTTAATTCCGACATTTTTCAGATCGTTCTGAATTTCTCTTCGAGACAAAAATGTTTGTTTCTTCACATTTCGGACTATATATCGTTAAGTAGCTTCATTTAATTTACGCTGACGAACGCTCCTTTGACTATTTTCAGTAGTATCACATTTTTTCCACTTTCGATAAACAACGCCCACTGTACACACAAGCAAATTTAAATCCTGAGCAATTTTTCGATACCCTTACCATCTTTGTGCAGCTTTATATTCTTCTGTGGCATATCAATTGGTAATTCTTTTGTTTTAACCATTTTTATAGATTTAGATAGCGGGACACTCTATACTGTAAAACCTGTTATCACTATGTGCTGACTGAATGACGTTATTGGTTAATACATATATTGAAGACAACTTGTGGTTGATTAAAGTACAAGCCATATCAAAATAACTGAAAATAGTTTTAAAATATACCCTTTTTACCATATTATTTGTATAAGTGTTTAATTCGTTTGCACACATATTCGAAAATTGGCAATAAAAGTACATAAAAAATAATGTTTCTCAATGTTCCTCAATGTTTAGTTAGACAACGTTGATTAAAATATTTGAAGTAAGTATCATTCAAATTGAACTTTTTTTTTATTCTAAAATTTATAAAAAAAACACGCTGTATTAGTAGATTTACAAATTAATACTAATCATAATCATTCATTCAAAAATAAAAACCGCCTTAGCTGTATAGTATGTGCTTCGCTTGGGCGAGGAACAGTTGTAAAATCAGGTTTTCCTTCTCCTAGACCGATTGCCACCCAAGACTATAGAACTCGGTCTGTCCTACTATTTTAC
The DNA here is from genome assembly GCA_903632075.3 of Acanthosepion pharaonis. NCBI lineage: Eukaryota > Metazoa > Mollusca > Cephalopoda > Sepiida > Sepiidae > Acanthosepion > Acanthosepion pharaonis. The sequence goes on from CAHIKZ030000174.1 coordinate 694,192, forward strand.
CTATAGCTGGGGAGAGAAAATTTTGGAAACCTGAATCATACCGAGAATATTTTGTCTTTCCATCGTAATTATGTTGAAGTTACTGAAAGATTATAAATGGCCACATACTCACCGATTACAAGTACTGAACAGAGAAAAGTATGAACCGATTTAAAAGATCCTTTTCTTTTATTATCTAGCCATTGATATATTGAATTGGAGCTTAACTGAATTCACATGATTGGTTAATTACAGCAATTTTATTTTCAGTTCTTTTCTTATGTCCTTAAATTTTATTTCATTTGTTGAAATGGTAAAAACTATAACTGATATTTTTTAGCAAATGTTAATTTTGTTTTTTCTAAAATTCCCAGTACAATATACGCTTCATTCGTTTTCAAATGAACAAAAATATTCTGGATTCGCTTTTAAAACGCAAAACCACCATTCTTATTATATACGTTTACACAATTGTCACAGTATGAAGCTTTCTTTCCATCAAACTCCCTGTCTGTCTCTATTTCTCTTTTCCTGTCTGTTTGTCTCTCTTTCTCTCTTCCTGTTAGTATCTTTCCGTCTGTTTTACTCTATTCACATCTTTCTCACTCTGTTCGTGTCTGTCTGTTACGCTTTCTTCTTGTCTGTCTAGTTCATTGTTTTTTCCTATCAATCGATTTATATCACTTTTCCTCTCAACAAAAGCCATACAGAAACGCGAATCTCTTTGACAAATTCATCGAATTCCTTTGAGCGCATGTTTATGTACTTAGATGCACTGCTCTGCAGATCAATGTTTTTTGCCGACTTTTTCTAATTCAGCGCTTTCGTTTTTTTGTTTTGTTTTTTTCATACTCATCATCTTATCTTCCTGTCTTCACTTTTAAGTTTTTTTTTATTTTTACTTATGTAAGCACGTCATCCTACTCACACACACACACACACACACACACACACATATATATATATATATATATATATATATATACATACACACACACTTAAAATTCATTCTTACATATGCTAAAGATAAATCAGATTTTTCCAGTTTTCAAAGATCAATCATTCAGGTTTCAGACCTATTTTTCTTTCAGCTGTTTTGTCAATATCTCTGCCTCTTAGGGGTAGCGCCATGACCGGGTGCATCGACGATCTAATTCAGGAATTTAAGTGAGATCTGAAAAGGGCCTGATTTCAGGGTTAAAACATCGCAACCCAGAGCCAACATAAATTCTTGGTCTTGGAATAACGATGAAACGTTTAATAAGACGTAGTTGATTATAACTGTTGATGATTAAGGTGTTTCAAACTTAAAACTACCTTTTCCCAATTCTTCACATAATACGTAATAATCAGAACATATATGCATGTGTCGGTTCGTTGTTGCCCTTTTCAAAGAGGTTTTGTTCATTCATGACTGTTACCACGGTCGGCTCTTCTCTTATCTCTGAGAAACTCCCAAAGGTGCAAAACTCACGCATTTTCTCTCTCTCTCTCTCTCTCCATCTATCTATATCTATCTATATATATATATATATATATATATATATATATATATATATATATATATGTGATTTATATAATTAATTTACGCTCTCTTTGTCTCAAAAAGTACGTGGACATCTCGCCACTTGACCAAGTTCTGGTAACCTATTTATCGAAAATTATTATTTCTATGACCACCCCCACCGCAAATATGCCTTTATATAAACAAACCACAATACGAGTTGACTGACTTGTTTATATATATATATATATATATATATATATATATATATATATATATAGCATATCTTCATTCAAGCATGTTTGTTCTTGATATATTGTCTATTTTATTTTAATACTCTCAAATTCACGGATCAGTTTCTTAGTGTTGTTATTAGACTGATTAAAAAATACGCCGTTGTTTTTCACATTTCTTTTGTATTCCCAAGTAATTTCAATTTTATCTGAAGACGATCTTGGATGAGATTGAAAAGTACTTGGGAACATCAAAGAAATGTCAATTTTCATTAAAGACAACTGAAAAAATATATATATATATATATATATATATATATATATATATATATATATATATATATATACACGCATATATGACATTTTTTATGTTTATATGTTCTTTTTATACATACCAATATTTAAGTAAATGCTCTGTTTATAATAAACAGTATTAACAACATTTACCGGCCTGAATGTCCGAGAAATTTTCATAGAAAATATGCGTCCTCATTATGGCCCCTTGACCCGAACGCCTATTGGGTCTCACCACAGACCTCAAAATGAATTCTTATAAGCGACCGGATCATTTTATCGCTCCCGAAAATCTCTAACTCTTGTTGCCATTCTTTATCATTACAGGAGTCAGATCGAACCAAAAATGTAGTATTGCTGCCATATCTGAACAGGTGGTGTTTAATCCTTGCTGTTCAGCCTTGATATAATTCAAAAGCAATTACGCGGACTTGAAGGTGATGATCTGTTTTCCACCCTTCAACCTTTATTCCACCGACGAAACGTCACTCACCTCTCACTACTCTACCGCTATTATTATTTAACGAGTTACATTCTTTAGTTTCACCTGCAACGGGAAGATGATATTCTATTTCAGCACATGATACCTGTGGTACTTAACATTGGTTAACTTCATAGGCGCCACAAATGATAAACATTTAGATCTTGAGGGTGGAACATTGAATAGTGGTATGTCCAGAAGATTTTTCAACCCGTTCTGCTATCATTCCTGCAACAGGAAAACATTGTGCTGTTACAGCAGAATAATGTCCACACACGTGACGCCCGTGGTACTGAAAATGCTCTGCACGGTTTTCTAAAATTTCTCAGACTGACACGATCGCAGTACGGTGAGACGACACCACACTCTTTTAGTCATCCGGCCTACAACACTTACTGTATTGCGTATAGATTTGTCGCTCGAACTTTCCATTCTCCTTAAAAGTCCAAACTTTTCGAACATTGGTTGAACCAGTCCAAATGTATAGATTAGGAACTTGGACATTATCTGCTCGTCTTGAAATATGACTGGATGGTACATATACAAATCTACTAAGAAAATTACACAACATTAGTTGGAGATTCCATGCAACTTTTAACACAATTTGCGGAGAACTGCGACCAAATTCTCTTGAACTCAAACAAAAACGATTACAGTTTGCTGGCTACTGCCACCGAGCGAACTGGGAAATCGGCTCATTCTTATTCCTATGGCATCCTTCTGGAAGTGTCTTCTCACGAAAATTGACTTTCCCAGGCACCATAGTTCGATACTCAGGGTTGGACATTGGGGATTTGGGGACAGCAATGTAGAACCGAATAGTGTGGAGTTCCGACCAACCATAGAGAGGTCGAAGGATGATGATGATGATGATGATGATGATTGCGTCAACAGTGGCAAGATGTGTACAATAATATATCAGAGGATATTATTTACCATCTACACGTCTAAATGCATGCGAGGTTAGAATTGTTTTATGGTACATATGATAAAAAGGAGAAATTAGTCCGTGTTATTACACGCCATATCACAGATAGAAGTTGGACACGTGTTGCCCGTACCAAGGTTCGTCTTTTGGCAGAATGTTCATATTTTTATTATTTTTATTTAATTTATTTTATGCAACGTTTTTATGTTATTGTTTTATTTTATTTTATTTATAATTTTCATTATTATTATTATTATTTTACATTTTATTTTTATTTATAATAATAATGATAATAATGATAATACCCCTACAAGTCTAAGAGAAGGAAAACTGTGCAGTCAACTGGAGAAGCACCCCATTATATTTCCCAAGAATGCATGGCAATTTATAGATGATGAAGATAAGGAACCTGTAGAGAGCCAGGATCGCAGAGAGACATATTTTTATAAAAACGCGTACCTTTTTTTATTTTTGAAGGCTGTCACAAACTTGTAATATTTATAAAAAATATATCTTTTTTTCTGGTTTGTTGCTTCTCTGTCTGAATATAACTTTCCTATTTTGTAATTTCTTGGCCTTGAAAGAAGAACATAATATGGGAGGTAGTTTACTATCGTTTTTTTTTTTTTTTTTTTTGTTTGTTTTTTTATTAAGTTAGTCCTTCCATGATAGGTTGAGAATAGCTTGTAGCACAGGTGTATAGTTACCATCTAATACACTTGCAAGTCTTTGGTGAGAGTCCAGGTAGATGAGCTGGAGAGTATTATCGACTCATCAACAGAAAGAAAGAATTTTTTTGATGTCAGACAGATCTAATTACGAGCGCAAGCACAAAAGAGATGTAAGTTGTAAAGCCAAATGGTATTCTCCAAAGAAATAGTGTCAAATGATGCCAATTGTTGGTACGTTTCAGTGTCGATTTGTCTGATCACGAACTTCGTGTATTCTTTTGCTATTGGTTCAGGTAAATTTGGGAAAGAAAGCCGAAACAATTTTCAACCATCTCTAGATATTTAGACAAATCGTGATTTCATACAAAAACTAAACCTAGATACATTTTTATGTAGTAGACGGTTAACAGTGCCAAAAATTGGTATCGGGATACTCATTGCATTCACTTTCGCAAAAATACTCTTGGTAATGCTATGAATCCATCTCTTATTCCCCACCCAGCTACAGGTTAAATAGTAAGGTAGAAGGTTCTCTTAAATTTGGTAAGGCAACCGGTCTAGGAGAATCCTTCAAAAACAGCCTGAAAAGGGATGAGCTCCGAAAGGACATCTCACTAAAGACAGCTTTTTGCTAATACAGCCTCAGTACAACACAATGTATTACGGAACTCGTTTATATATATATATATATATATATATATATATATATATATATATATATATATATATATATATATATGTGTGTGTGTGTGCGGCATGGGTTCGAATTCTGCCGGAGAGCGCATATTTTTCTTTAATAAGATTTCTCGAACATTCAGGCCGGTAGACATAAATAAATATACTGATCATTTACTCAAATATGGGTATTCACAAGAATAACCTGAATAATAAAAGTAAAGTAATATATATATATATATATATATATATATATATATATATATATATATATATATATATATATATATACACGTCCTTACTATTATTACACAGAATTAGTGAGGCCCTTGACGACACATACACCGCAAGGACCATAGCATTAGATATCTCAAAGGCCTTCGACAACGTTTGTCACAAAGGTTTGCTGCACAAACTCTCCAACTATGTAATTACTGGAAGGGTTTTCTGTATTAGAAAATCCTTCCTAACAGGTAGATCCCTGGAAATAGTTATTAATGTTCAATCCTCCGAGGCCCTGGCGATCAACGCTAGAATCCCCCCATTGGTTACTTCTCGGACCAACCCTCTTTCTGATATACATAAATGATCTACCTAAGAATATACTCCGATCATTTTTAAACATCTATTCCGATGATACGGCGATATCCGGGCGCACCACTAAAACTCTTGACAATCAAAGATTGGCAGCTGACATCTCTTCCAGTTTAACATTAACAGTAGGAAAAAAACTTGGCTGGTTACATTCAATGCTCCTAAGCTCAAACTGATTACATTCCATCACCACCGATCAGACCCCGAACTACCGCCAGTCACAATGAACGGGTGTCCCCTCGAGGAGGCCCCGTTCCTTGAGAGGATATTGGCCTCAAACTAACACCCAACCTCAAGTGGAACGTCTATATCGTATAAAGATTCAGATAAAAATGATCGACTACTTGTACCGCTCTGGCTCCACATGCTATCCTCTACATTTGTAAGAGCTACATGAAACTGGAAAGTAATGTTGCCATATTTGGACGGGAGCTGCCCAGACCTCACCTTCCAGTCTTGATAGAGTTCAAAAGCGTTTCATAGCCTTTGTTGGAGAAAATAAATATATATATATATATATATCTCACACACACACACACACACACACACACACACACACACACACACACACACACACACACACGGGATATGCAGAGTCTCTCACGGCTCTGTCGCTACTACCATAGAAAGTACACGGACGAAGTACATTCCTTGGTTCCGCCAGGTTTAACCTTCACGGCTGGGACCCGCCATGCCACTTACATAGTATCAAACCACCCACATTCCCTCCGTATTCCATCGGCAAGAAGTAAGTTCCACTCGAACAGCTTCTTCCCGTGAACCCCTTCCCGGTGGAACAGAACTCCCAAGAAGATGTTTCCCCGATCACTACAATCTTAACCGTTATCTTCCCCTCCTATCCATATAAACCGCTAGCCTAGGGGTTAGAATCTCCGACTGATGTCGGGTTACGGTCCCGGCTTGAAGCGATCTGATGTCTAGCCACAGTCTGTCTGTGGATGACGATATATATATACTGTCTATATCTCTGAGATGAGGTATTATGATTATTTATTTATTTATTCCCTCAAGGACACATGGCCTAATGGATGAAGATGTTGGTTAAATCGAGTGACTAGACCCAAAGAATTGAGTTTAATACCAGGCTTCAGCAGTGGTGAACCAAAAAAAAACTTAGAGAGTTGAGTTAAAGGGAAATAACTGAGACATCCGGAAGAGGCATGACACGTGGAACTAGAACAATCTACTCCGTGGGCGAAATAAAGAGTACGGTTCGAAATTCCAATCACCTGGAGAAGGCCGAAACGCTATTAATATGGCAGTAAAGATGAGGATCCCAGTCCGTATAATGAAAATAATTGTATATATGCTTTTGTATATGAGTGTTGAATTCTTTTAAAAGAGCATTTTTAAAAGCAAACCATTAATCGCCAAACAGCGGGCTTAAGCAAGTGGATGGCAGCCCAGAGCCTGGGAGAAGTGGTAAAAGGACAAAACATATTGAGGACTACAACGGATAGGGGGAAGTGGAGAGCCATGATCACCTATGTCCTGAAGGGACACGGCACATAAAAGAAGAAATTTTATAAAATATTATCTTATGTGTGTGTCCGTGTCTATTAAGCGTGTACGCGTTCATAACTGTTTAATGGTGTAACAGGAACAAACTAAAATCGAGTAATCGATTGCTATGTTTAATGACATATTTGTATGTGTTGGATAATGTTTAACTATAAGGCTGAGTCGTAAATAATTTCCGTTTTTGTATATCCAATTTATTCTTAAATAAAAATGTCATTTTATTCAATTATATAGTCACCATTATTTGAAATGACTTGTTGCTACTTATCGGGCAAATTCTGAGTAAAATTCCGAAAGTCACCTTTCATACTAATGGGTTAGGATATGGGTCGGCAACATGTTGCTATATGCCGACTTAGGGTTTTAAAATCATTCAGTGTGCCAACAGCATACGTATTTTTATACAAGTCAAGGTCAATATACCTGTTCTACAATATATTTTATATAGTATATATACTTTAGAAATTAAAAATTGAAAACGGCTAAATATCTTCTTTGCGTTGTAATAGTTATTTTTTCGGACTTTGTGATATCATTTGCGGATGTGTGCCATTTGAAATTGCTTGGCGTGCCACGTGTGTTAGGGGACTCGTGACCGTGATATTTAGATGGATCTTTATCAGGCTTAGTTTTTGACTAATTCGAATGCTAGTTTTTTTTATTCATCTCGCAGTTCATTTTTATGTTCTATGAACGTCAAGTAAACAGCATAGACCGGGAACAAAAAGACTGTTTTGTTTTTTCCAAAATGAACAAAACTGAGCGCAAATAAGAAAAAAAAAATTAATTTAAAAATAAAAATACACTGAAAACTTTCGCTCACAGATAAAACTAATTTCAAAGCCATGAATAGAGGGTACCCAGTAATATAGACGTCATTACACGATGTCTGCGAGACGTACTATCAAACGATATTTACTTAAATCTACATTTTGACGCCCTGTTCCTCGTAAACTGTTTGAATTTATTGAGTCGCAAATTTCAAATTTTGTTTATCAAATTTACTCTTGAATAATTAAAGTACAATTACATTTTATTCAATTATATATTCACCATTATTTGGAATGGCTTTTCGTTACTTATCAAGCAATTCTTCGATATATTTTAGGTAAAACTCCGCAAATTTTGTTACAATAAAGTTGAGCTCTTAAATTTAGTTTTGATTAGAACAGATGTTCCCAAAGGATTTTATAGCGATCGAAAACAGTAATAACCGGTTGGTGCATGGTCAGGTGAATATGAGCGAGTGGGATAGAACAGACCAACCGAGTTCCAGAATATTACCCTGTGTTATCCTAGTTGTGTGCCGCTCATATGTAACAATTATTTTCTTTTAATCCACTATTTACGCTGGCACTGCCGTAAACGAAACCGTCATGCATGACGATTACGTTTTGCATGAAAGGAACAATGCAGTTATTAATAAGAGTTGAAACTAATTGATTCAAGATATCACAGCTCTATTATTATTCCTTTATAGTCAGCCTATAAACTTTTCAGTCTTCTCTCGACAGGTAAAATTACTTGCTGAATTCTGAATTGTTTTTACGGGCATCAGTTGCTAGCTGGGCGGCAGTAGACTGATGGATATTCATGTGATGTTTTCGATCACCAATGCTTTTGACAGTCTTGCCATATTCCAGGCACGAGTAACTGTTTTCAACAGTATAACGAATTCTAGGTTGATTGGCATGTGACCGCACCTGGTATCCATAGAAAGATAAAGGCGATTACAAAAATACATGGGAAACGAGATATATGTAATGTGTATGTCATATGAATCACAAAATGTACACGTATATAATGACCTTTGTAAAAAATAGATTTTCTGAAGTTGCTTTATTCAATACAGAAAATCGTTTTCTATAGTCAACTAAAAATAATTTAGATTTAACGTTGTATTTTCGAACAGTTCCCTTTTGAGTAAAGAGCACAAAAAAGCAACTATTGGCAACAGACAATATCCACATGAATGTGAATAAAGCCATTTTAGCACAGATTAATAAAAATTAATTTAAAGACGCAATTTTGCGCCAAATAATATACCATTGACTTAAAAAAAGTAAGCCAGTTTTAAAAAATTAAATAACCTTGTTAAAAAAGACATACATATTGAATGTGTTTGTTTTATTCTAAACAAAAATCGTTTTCTAGCACCGCCTGAAAACATTTTAAAATTATTCGTCGTTATTATTTTAACAGTTCACTTTTCAGAAATGGCCACCCAAAAGCAATTTGCGCGCACTCATACTAATGAAATTGTAATGTGTTGCTATGGCTTGTGACTTTATTTAGATAACCAGTTCATTGCATTTGTCAAAAAAAGACGAAGTTATTTAAATAAAGAACACGTTTTTCTCAATTCGCGATGACAAAAAAAGAAGACATTTAATGATGCATGACCTTGAACATTCCTGCCATTTCTAACGAAGTAAATTTGGGCTCCAGCTCGCGTTGAGGCCATCATTTTTTTTAATTAGATCTGAATTCCTTTCAATGAATTAATGATGTTAAATTTTAAGTTTCAGGAGGCTATAGAACACAACTTTCTGTGTTAAATAAAACAGATTGAAAATATCTCGATTTTTTATGAAAGTTATTCAATTTAAAAAGTGGTAGATGAATGTAGTTTTGTGTGTATATATATATATATATATATATATATATATATATATATATATATATATATATATAAAGTGAACATTGAAATCAACACTCAGAGGCGACAGGCTGTTTCATGCTGGATGCAACGGCCTGACGATTGCGTCTAACATGAAACAGCCTGTCGCCTCTGAGTGTTAACGTCAATGTTCACTTTTATATTTATATTTACATACGCTCTATCTCTGATAGTGAGCACTTTATCCCATAAATATAGCACACCTTAAAACTATATTTCTTCATTCATATATATATATATATATATACACACACACACACAAACATGTATGTGTTTATATATATATATATATATATATAAATTACACGTGTGTGTATATATATATATATATATATATATGTGTGTGTGTGTGTGTGTGTACATATATTTGTGTGCGTGTTTTACAGCGAGGTTCACCCTTTCCTAGGCCCGGGGGTCACTTAAAGTAGACAGTTGGAGGTAATTTGTGTGCATAGGAATGAAAAATGCCGATTAACCTAGGCTTTGAACAGATTAAGATTGTAGTGAATGGGGAAACATCCCGTTGGGAGTCGGTTCCACAGGGAAGTGATTCGCGAAAAAAAGCTGTTTGAGTGGATCTTACTTCACGCCGATGGAATACGGAGGGAATGTGGGTGTCTTGCTACTATGTAGGTGCCATGGCGTGTTCTTACTTCGTCGAGATAAAGGAATGTAGTTCGTCCGAGCATCTTCCGTGGAAGTAACGATAGAGCAGCGTGAGGCTCGACACATCGCACCTGTGTTAAAGAGCTTAAAGGGTGGGGAATAATTCGTCACCCACAAAGGCTCGGTGACGCTTTTGAACTCTATCAAGGCTGGAGAGTGACGTCTGGACAGCTCCTGACCAAATATGACAACAGTACTCCATTGTTGGTCTGATCTGGCTCTTGTAAAGTTAGAGGATATCAGGAGGAGTCAGGTACTTACTGGAGCGGTACAGAGAGCCGACCATTTTATCTGCACCCTTGGCAATGTATTGTATGTACGAGTACCACTTGAAGCCGGGTGTGAGTTTGAGGGCCCACAGTCTTTCAAGGCACGGTTCCTCCCCGAGAAGACCTCCATTCATACTGATTGGTAGTAGTTCAGGATCTGATCGGCGATGATGGGATGTAACTAAGTTGGTCTTTGTATCATTGAATGCAATCAGCCAGTTTTTTATTCTATTAATCAGAAGAGAGAGATCAATCTCTGGCCATCGCGAGTTTCAGAGTCGTATCATCAGCATAATTTTTTTTTTTAAATGAACTTAGTATATTCATTTATGAAGATCAAAAAGAGGGTCGGTCCGAGGAGTGACCCCTGGGGGACGACTGCGTTGACCTCTAGAGCTTCAGATGACTGACCATTGATAATTACTATCATGAACCTACCTGTTAGGAAGGATTTGATAATCGAGAAGAGACCCTTCCAACGATTCCATAACTGGAGAGCTTGTGTAGTAAGCCCTTGTGCCACCCCTTGTCGAAGGCCTTTGAGATATCTAATGGTCCTCGAGGTGTGTTGGTGTTGTATCTCATGTTTTCGGGAAAAAAGAGGGAAATAAATAAGACAAACTGGTATGTAAGTAATGAAATAGAAGGTTTATACACGAAGGTAACTTAGCAATTGACCTATTGCTAACTCTCAACTCCGCTTATTTACATAAACGCCGTCAAGAGCCTCACTGATTCTGTAGTAGTTAGGACGTCGGCAGTGGATCGGGCTGAGCGAAACCCATACTGCTCATCACTGAAGAGGTTGTTCTTTTCTAATTGTTTGACGACCCTCGTATTGATTATGGTCTCAAAAAGCTTGCTGATGATACTGAGGTAAATGATGGGTCTGTACTAGAAGGGGAGATGATCGCACGTCTGCGTTCTTGAAAACTGGCCATACGCTTGACACTTGGGAAGGATTTCTTCTTCAAGCAACGGTTGAATAAATTTGCTGGGATTGAGGATAATTCCGGGGTGATGTTCTTAAGGACAACCATTGGAATTTTTCTGGACCAGTGGCTTTCTGAGCGTCAAGACCTTTGATAAGTCTAGAGACTTCTCATACTGAGATGGTAATATTACTTAGATTGTGCTCAGTTAGACGGGGGAACTTGGAGAGAGGATGGTCTTTGTCAACTAACGTTGCATTAGAGGAAAAGATGGAGGCAGTGTAGTATATATATATATATATATATATATATATATATATATGCACGTGTGTTGGTATATATATATATATATATATATATATATATATATAGTTGTAACCTAGAAAAGGTTACTGAATGAGGAATAACCAAAACGGAGGTTGGAAATGAAATGTTAAACTTTATAACATCAACAAAATACAATACTCGCCAGCAGCGTAAAGTAGGTAAACCACTGCTCGTTTGTAGACTGCTTAGTATATTAACCCCACTTACAATAGTGTCCAACGTATTTATTAGGATTGGGACATTCCCATTAGTGTTCATAGGTACGGTATATATATATATATATATATATATATATATATATATATATATATATATATGCGTTGTCTGAAAGTCTTGTCACCCCTACATAATATAATTTTCTATTTCAGATGACTGACAGGAGCCCCTGAACGAAAATGATGGTGTTCACACAGACCTTCTTGATGTGTAACAGCGTCAATGAAAGTGAGTAATCTGAATCTAGTACATGTGCCTTGTATTACTGTATTACTGGTTCTTCTATTGTTATCATTAATTTTAGTAGTAGGTGACAAGACTCTCGGACCACCTTGTATATATATATATATATATATGTGTGTGTATGCGTTTTGATTAATCGAAATGAATTTTGTTATCACAGCCCATTCATTAATTCTTCTAAATGATTTATGGTGAATAAATTTAAACATTTTTGAGTTTGTTTTGTTTTTTTAATAGAAAAGGATGGTTTTAATTTTGTAAATGTTACAATAAGGAATTTAATGTGACCCTTATTTTGATAGCGTAAGAACTAGACTTAATATAACAGAAACATTTTGATCGATCCGTTTGCTCATGATTAAACCACGTTGCATTGCCTTTACATCATCTCGTACAAGTGAAGATACACCTTGTTAAAAATAGGTGTCTCAATATTTGTCTATTTTGGCTTAGTTTGGCACAATTCCATAATTCTGAGACACCTAATTAGGGGTGGAACTCCTTGAAGCATAAATAATCTGCAAAACTAGCTCTCCACACGCGTTATTCGCACGGAAAATCGAATCAACCAAGAGATTTCAGATTCCGTCTGAGACAAAATTGTATTCACTCCATATTTGGGAAAGGTCACTATCCCAATAGGTTATGTTGGAGCTTGTCTCTTGTAGGATGGATAAATAGCAGGACAGTTGATGTTCTTCAGTCCTGTGAAGCAATCCAAGAAAAATGTGCAAAAACCTCCAACGTGATAGTCGCCTTCGCCACAATGATTTGCTGAGATACCAAAGAAATGTATCATACCTAATGTGCGTGAGCTAATCTCCACTTTAAGCTTTAATGTGGGTATCGCCACTAATTCGTCGAAAAAGTGCATACCATGATGAAAAAAGGCTCCAAACTTGATGAAAAAAATTTTATCGTCTAAACGTTTATGTTATTATTAACAGGAAAGACCAAAGTATTTTTGAACATTTTATTAAATTTTTTTATCCGTTTTCGAACATTCGAAATTTTGATTAAAAATCTTGTTTTCTTGCGTCAGTGGAATACCATTAAAAAGCATGTCTTAACAGCAGTGACCTTATTTTGAGGTCAGGAGAAGTTATCGGATGGAAGAACAGAAGTGACATAATCTTTAAGTGAACTAACTCATTAAACTACACTGTAATTTTTTTTTTTAAATTCGCATACTTTCATCAATCTAATATTTTATTGATTTTTGTTTCTTTTTCTTAGCTACTTTAGGTTTATAGCCTTATGTTTGAAGATGATTTCTGGGAAAATAGCATTTAAAATACTACTAATAAAATAAATTTAAAATTTCATGAGAGGTACCTAATATTTACGTAATTCCTTGATAAAATTTTAATGGCATTATTTTTATTTATTAATTTTTATACCTCAGCTATAAAAAAAATTCCCAGATCAGATAATATAAAAATAATTAAAAATAATATTATAAAATTTCATAAGATAGATAACTAATTATATGTATCTCTCTCATTTTTAAGAAATGTTAATTTTCCTTATTTTTAATATTGTTATGTGACAGTTATGAAAATTTGAAATTTTTCTATTATGTAATCATTTACGCTTTTTATTTTATTTACTCATAGCCCATTAAAAAAAGGTGTAAAAGAAAACTATTCAATTGATTTCAGGTTTTCGTGAAAATTTGGGTGGCTCTTTTGTGAAAATATTCTAATGAAGATGTCAAAAAGACTGAATCACTGTTCCCGTCCCTACAATTGAAACTAAAATAAGAAAATAATTGCAGCATTTCTGTCATTGAAAAACATTAATTATATTTTTTTAAAAAACTGAATTGAAATATTTAGTGAAATGGGATGCCAAAAAATCTTTTGAATATGCGACGATGATGGTCATTCAGAGGATTCAACACATGTACGCAATACGAAAACAAAAAATTTCTGAGGTTAATTTCATGCTGTCAGGAGAAACAACACTTAAAGCAGGTGACATTAATGTCACTTACGATCATCCATATATTTTGGAAAAAAGTTTTTATCAAAAACAGTGTAAAATTCTTTTTTAAAATACATGTGCGTCGCAGATTGTAATAAGCTTTAAGATAGATCTACTCAACAGCATTCCCTAAAAGTTACTGATTGAAACATAATTTTAAACTATTTAACAAATTTATGACATTTTGTATTTAAAATTAGAAAAACAAAAGAAAAAAACTCTTATAAAAATTCCTTTTCTTTAACATACATTAATCATAAAAGCCATTAAAAGCCTTTCTACTTCAATAATGTCTTAGCTTTATTTGGTTTTGTAATTTACAATTCAGAGCCGATTTTCGATAACTGTGTGATTTGATTTTACAAAAAAATCGATTATTTATAATCTTCAAAGACTTCTGTTTTTATCTAATATAATCAATAAAAATTAAGCCGTTAAATTTCTCAAGTTTTCATGAAATTAAATAAGGTGGAGGGCAACAGATGTAAAAAAAAAAAAAAAAAAAATTTTTACCATGACATTCTAAAAAACATGCCGAAAATAATTTTTAATTTTTTATGTAAATAAGTTCTGAAAGTTTGATTAAAATCCGACAATTATTATTATTCTCATTTCCTTTCACTAACAGCTTGCTTGAAGTGAAATTATTTCAATATATATATATATATATATATATATATATATATATATATATATATATACAGAACGTTTTTGAGAGTTTTATGTACTTCTTCTAGCCAGATTTTTCGGAGGTGTTTGTTGGCTGCTATAGTGAAAATCATACGTGTTAAGGAATAGGGCTATGGATTTCTGACATTTTAAGTGATAGCTCTTGAAATGAAGATATTGTTGGGTGTCTGTAGGTTTTTGGTAGATATATGTGATAATGTGGTTATTTCCGTTTCTGATGAGATATGACAGTTCGTTAAAATTCTGTTCCTGGGTGAAATTGATCTTCGGCTGTAAGTTTTGAAGTAGATTGTGTAATTGGTTAATATCGTTCCTTGAGGACTTTCAGAAGATGAAACAATCATCTAAGTCTCGCTTCCAGGATTTAATGAAATAGATTTTTATATTTTCCCCATATATTTGTTCTATCTTTTCATAGAGGTTTTCCTCAAGGTAAGCTAAGGTTAAGGTGACATATGTTGGTGCCATTTTAGTTTCCATCGCGGTACCTAGGGTTTGGATATAGATTTTGTTGTCAAATTCATAAGTGTTGTTATACAAATACAAATATATTATCGTACTTTCATCTCGAATGCAATCACATTAACCAAAGGAAAACGGAACATGGATATCTGTCTATAATTCTGAGATGAGGTTTTATAATTATTTACACTATTTACATTGTTCGGATTGTTGTCCTGATCTTTGTTGCCATATTAGCGACTTTTCGAATAATATAAATAGTTGAACATGAATATTCAGGAATCTTATATTTCATATTGCGAAAGGAAAGTCAACCGAATTTTGGTTCTTCATTAGACCAAATCTAGTACGCCCCTACGATGGAGAACACTTTAGTAATGACAGAACCTCCCTTCAAAGACAAAGACAATGACCTGCTATTCTTTGTTTTGAAGGCCATCTGACTCCACTCTACCAACTCCGCTAGTCTGTCCAGAACCAACCGTGTTACTTTTCCATCATCGTGAATTAGTGTTGTCGTCTATAAATGCCCGGATTTTGACCTCATTCTGCAGGAATATATATGTATATATACGAGTGTGTGTGTGTGTGTGTGTTGATTTTGATTGATTCGTTTTATGTGGCTTATCAACCCTTTGCTGATTATTTAAAGCCAGAAAATAATTAGATTGTATTAATTTGGGTGAGATCATAATGGCTGTGTTATACAAGTTTTACTAATTAACCAATAGCTGGGGAAGAGGTGGATTCATACATTTCCTAAGAAAGTAGTGAAAATAACGAACCCAACAGGAATTGGAACTGGGTTCTCCGATTAACAATTCCTAGCCATTATCCACTACACCACACGCACATCCAAGTTTACGGCATCTGGTATTCACCCATCTAGGTACTGACCAGGCTCCACGTTACTTTGTCGATTGTATGGGATGTATGTGTGTGTGTGTGTGTGTGTGTGAGGAGAGAATGACATAAGAATTGTTTCAGTTCCCCTCACTTTCGCTTTATTAATCTGTCTTATGTTTTCAACATTTATTTTCATTAATAAACTCTAAACGATTTTCTCCTCTTTATTTTTTCATAAGCACAGATACACAGAAAATGTTGCAGTTAGAATAAGTGCATACCAACACACTTGCTGATCGATATCGATCAGTAGATGCAAAATCAGTAGCTTAGAGATCAAAGTAATGTAACCCTGGAAGCAGTAGTTTAATTCCAATTCTGATGCGATTCCCACCTGATCGCTTTGCACATGCGTAATCGCACACTTCCGGCGTCCATTCTTTCTTCTTTTGAATTGGATTGCAGTATCCAAGAACTGACCTTGGCAATTTACGTATTTGCCTTTGGCGAGCGCATCACAAACGATTGTCCCCCTTATTGCTCAGTTCTAAAGACAGCTTTCCTGTCTCCAGAAAGACAGTGTGTGGAACTCTGTCGGCAACACAGATCTGGATTGACTCGCATCTTTAATTGGCCTGAACTTTATTATCTGCCCAACGTTCTTCGATATTTTCCTGTTTGTTACTTGGCAGATATCTACCGTTTCGCGATTTTTCCTTTTGGTGGGAGTCAAAATGAACACACTAAACACGTTTAGATGTGATATATACGCGATGCTACCGAAACGTTTAAGAATTTTCTGTTCATCTATCAAGTCACGTTGCGTTTCTCGTATTTCGACAACATTTCATACATCTCTCAAAACTGCTCCACCTGCCTAGCTCTTTTTTTTTTTTCGATAGATATTTCCAGTATTTAGATACTAGATATACCCCGACAGAGATGGTCTCGCTTGTCGGAACGAGACACTCGCCTTCGCTCAAATTGAAGTCCGGCATACCATACCAAGACGAACTCTCTCACTTCTAGATGCAGGCAAGTCTCGTTCACCACTTCCGCCCCTCAACACGGCTTCCGGTTCACTATGTCTGCTACACACCATAACTCGACAATTAACTTAAACTTCCTCTTTACAAAGAGGGTACTGTAAATATCTCCACTCGACCCACTTCCTAACATTTGGCCAAATGGTCAAAATTTTCTTTACTTTTTTTTTTAAAGAGGTTCTTAATCCAGACGATAATTTTGCAGTAGCTCTTCGTAAAATTTTAAACTCAACCTTTCGCGGCAGTAATTCCTTCCACATATACCTCCCATACAATGGTAAGACATTAGTGACAATGGTGTCTTCATCTAGCTAATGTCTTATTATATGGGAGGTATTTCTGCCAAAACCTGTATAACGTTATTTTTGTATTGTCTATAAATTATACGAGACTAAATCTTTCGTGCGTCAAATTATTGTATATATGCATCTGGACTCCTTTTACTTGATGTTAAACGGGAAGCGGGTATGTAGTTTCTCGGGGATAAACATTTGAATCTTCTTCTTGTGAGGATCTATGTTTACCTCGCGGGTGGGCCGTTTATATAACTTCCTCACATCTATTTGTTTTGTGTATGCGTATCCTAATTTCAGCTGTGTTGATTTCCTTTTTATATGCCGGTGTGGCCACTTACATTATTTGAGGTCCAATTCTGCACTTGATAGCTATGTGGTTCTAGTGCAATCTTCTCATGCACATACGTCTTTTGATGTTATTGCGTTATTTTAGTATCTTCTAGAGTGAGTCTAATACATATTGGGGCCACCCCAGATAAACTCCTCTAAGAACAAAGGTCCGTAACTAATATTGGATTCAAGCTTCTGTAATTTCCTAGAATAAATCATATGCAGGTTGAGAATCTTTATCAGAAATTCTTGGAACTGGGAGCGCTTCGGTTTTCAAAAGTTTTCAGATTTTGGTATACAAGCTATTTAACTTGTATATAGCATCTATAAACATTGGGGAGCTTGGGAATGGAACCCAAGCATAAACACGGTATCCTTTTACATTTCATAACACAGTTTATACATATAGACTGAAGGTAATTTTGTATAAATGACATGTACCCCTGAAAGTAGTTTTATGTAAAACTAGCAGTAGAGCCCGGCGTTGCCCGGGGATGTAACAGTAAGAGATAGATCAAGTATCGACCATCATAAAAACTGAAAAATAAAATTGACAAAGATTATTGTTTAAGGTTGACGGACACGCATGTCTTAATTAGTTTTTTTGTTTTGTTTTTTTGTTTTTTTTTTTTTTTTTTTTACGAATTGGTCAATCCCAAACTCAAACAAAAACATTGTTTTCAATCGTTATGAGTCTACCGATTGAATAAAATTTTATTATAAACAATTGCCTTGTAAATGGAATTTTTAAATCATTCTGAATGTAAAAATAAAGAAAAAGGTGTGCAAGATATTAAGAAACACTACCTGCCAAAAAAAGTGAAGTTTTGTTGAAATCGGTTGAAAAATGTAGGAAATCCGATCCCATATATAAACGAACACACACACACACAAACAACCTGGGTTTTATAATAAGTATAACTCGATATGAGTTGTCCCCTTTCATTCTGGCGACAGCGATGCCTCTTAATCGTGTTTTCAAATTGATTTCGTGCAAAAACAATTGTTTTTCCAATTTATGTCACTGTCAGAACCACCACAAGGTAATTTTACGTAGTCCTGTGAAGTTTTGTTGAAATCGGTTGAAAAATGTAGAAAATCCGATCCAATATATAAACGAACAGACACACTCACACAATATATAATAAGTATGATTTAATAAATTTTATGTACATACATATACAGGTAATGACGCTAGTCATATAATGATGACGCGGACTTTTATGTGGTGACGATTTCACGTAAAAAAATCTTTATGGTTTCTCTACATGTACAAAAAAAAACATGATCACTACTTACAAAAAACGATAAAAATGCAGGGTATTTTGACATTTTGCATAATATCTTTACTGTGCATGAAGGTGTTGCTGTGACAATCGCTAACAAAATAAAACTGGTGTCAACGTAGGTTACGTAGCTGGGTTGGGGAACCCTAACCCAGGGCAGATGAGGGTCACTTACAACAGCTGCACATCACGTAGGAACCTTCCCAGTGCTTTCTGAGAATTTCCATTTGTGGCAAATCATGTCAGCACCTGGAAAACTTTCGGATTTTTTAATTTCGTATAAAGGATACTCAACCTGTACTACAATATCATGTGAATGAAACATGAGGTTTCTTTCAATAAAACATTTGAGGTTTTCTGGATGCTACTTTTGTCGATGAGAGAAATGAGCAAGTTAAAAAAAAATGGTCTGACTGAAAGCGACGAATTCTGTACGAAATAATCAATGACTGAAGATTGATTGATTCGTTTTCTACGGTTTATCAACCCTTTCCAGGTTATTTAAAGCCTGAAAATATTTTTGAATTGTAAGAATTTTTTAGAAATAACGGTTTAGTGAGACACGTCTTACTAATTAACCCAAAGCTTGGGGGATAAGAAGTAGATTCATCCCTTTCCTGGGGGTATTTTCGTCTAAGTGAAGATAACATACCCAACCAGAATTTGAACACGGTTCTCCGATTAACAATTCCGATCCATTATCCATACACCACCCGCACATTTATTCTCAAACGGTCACTCCTCTAGGTGCTGGCCACGCTCAACGTTTCTTAACTTCAGTGATCGTACGGGAACGTGATGTGTGCTTAAGCCTTAATTTATGAAGATGACTTCTCGTAAATATCGTGATGGTTAGAGAGCAAAACAGATAAAAATGTGTGTTTGAAACAACAAAGATTCTTACATTATTTGTATTCTTATTGCCATATTCACGACGTTTCGACCGTTGTACACTCCGGCCTTCTTCAGGTGATTGGAAATTCGGACTGATCCCTTTATTTCGTCCGCCGGGGTAGAATGTTCTAGTTCCAAAAACCATATCTATTCCGGGTATCTCAGTTATCTCTCTTTAACTGTCCAAGTTTTTGTTTCCCCATTGCTTTAACCAGGCATTGAACTCACAACTCTTTGTGAAACGTCGTGAATATAGTAATAAAGATGGCACTAAAGATGACAACAGTCCGAACAATGTAAATAATGTAAATAATTACAATACGTCATCTCAGAAATATGGACAGATCCTGAAGAAGGCCAGAGCGTACAACGTCCGAAACGTCGAGAATATAGCAATAAAGATGAGGACAACAATGTAAATAATTACAATACTTCATCTCGGAAATACAGATAGATAACAAAGATTCTTCATACTGTAGATTGTATTTAGTTGAATGACAAAGTGGATAACATTCTTTGTAAAACGTTTCGTCCTTTAGAAGAACTCCCTCAGATGGACTTTTAGAGAACAAACCCGTTACGTAGGATATTTCCTCATTAAATTACCTAATATTGTTCTTCAAACACGTTTACGAATTAAAAACCACGTTTATAGTAATAAGAAATAATGTCGGATGAAAAAAATGCTTTCAAATTTACTGTTTACATTTTGGATATGAAACCAAAACTATCAGATCAATATTCGTTGAAATCCCAACGAGAAATATGCTTTCCTTAAATAACTAATTCAGTCCTTGATCTGTCAAGTTGGTCTGCGTGACCGAGCAGGTATCGGCAGGCTTTGGGTCAAGAAAGTGATTTGCCTGTTGGAAAAGAATTGCAGGTCTAATATGTGTCGGAAGTACAGTTTTTTCTTAGTAGGACTTCTTAATCTAGGCCGGTTGTTATTAATTTTACTGCTTAAAAAAAAACAAGGATAAAAACCACGAAAAATAACGTTTATGATAATATATATATATATATATATATTTATATATATATATATATATATATATATATATATACAGGTAAAATGAGAATAAATGGAGTATAATCCCACTGTACGTAACATTTAATTTAAAAGAGGGCTCAATACAGCTGGGATTAAAAAACGTTGCAAAAAACAGTGTTTTTTGCGAGGCCTTAACTGGTGGCAATAAAGTTCGTTCGGTTAACAGTTCTCATTTTTGTTGCAACCTCGCAATATATTCGTTTTCAGGTCGAAGAGGGATTCAGTTTTCGGATGCTTTGCTGCAAATGTTGGGACAGCCCCGTTCCTATGTTGTATTCTTGGCCGCTTCATTTTCGGACACCATGTGGCTGCTGGTTGAGTTTTTTCGGAGCTAAATTAGTCCGTGTTGACTCGTCGGTGGCCCAGGAAAAAAGAAAGCGTGATAGGCTGCTTTCAGCCCAACCCAGGGGCCGGTGAAAACGACCACTACAAAGGGAGGCAATTCATTTATCTATCTATCTATATCTATCTATCTATATATGTTTATATTTATTATTTGATTATATATATATATATATATATATATATATATATATATATATATATATATATATATATATATATATATATATTTATATTTATTATTTATATTATATATATATATATATATATATATATGTTTATATTTATTATTTGATTATATATTTATATTTATTATTTGATTATATATATATATATATGTTTATATTTATTATTTGATTATATATATATATATATATATTTTATATTTATTATTTGATTATATATATATATATTTTATATTTATTATTTGATTATATATATATATATTTATATTTATTATTTTTATTATATATATATATGTGTTTATATTTATTATTTGATTATATATATATATATATATGATTTTATATTTATTATTTGATTATATATATATATGTGTTTATATTTATTATTTGATTATATATATATATATATATGTTTATATTTATTATTTGATTATATATAGATATATATATGTTTATATTTATTATTTGATTATATATAGATATATATATGTTTATATTTATTATTTGATTATATATAGATATATATATATGTTTATATTTATTATTTGATTATATATATATATATATATATATGTTTATATTTATTATTTGATTATATATATATATATATTTATATTTATTATTTGATTTTATATATATATATGTTTATATTTATTATTTGATTATATATATATATATATATATGTTTATATTTATTATTTGATTATATATATATATATATAGATATATGTTTATATTTATTATTTGATTATATATATATATATATATAGGTTTATATTTATTATTTGATTATATATATATATATATATATGTATTCGTTTATATTTATTATTTGATTATATATATGTTTATATTTATTATTTGATTTATATATATATATATGTTTATATTTATTTGATTATATATATATATATATGTTTATATTTATTATTTGATTATATATATATATATATATATATATATATATATTTATTATTTGATTATATATATATATGCTTATATTTATTATTTGATTATATATATATATATGTTTATATTTATTATTTGATTATATATATATATATATATATATATATATATTTATTATTTGATTATATATATATATATATATATATATATATATATATATACAAATGGAGTTTTATCGACATTATTTCTTTTGTATCATAAACATTATTTTTAGCGTGATAGCAACTCAAACATACATATTCACTAAAAATAACGCTCATAGTAATAACGAAATCTCTTATATTCTTCTACTGTAGATGTTGCAAGAACTTCAGTGTATTGAAGACAAATTAAATCAGAAAATTATGTATCACTAATCTCTCTAAGACGTAAACCTTCCTCTCAATATTTTGCATTTGAAATAGATTCGTATCCTAAATTCAGATTAATCAAGCACAATCATATCATGTCCTCCACTGATACACCTTCTCCCCTCTACAATACAAAGATTAACACTGAAGTCTATTTGTCATTGTATTACATTCAAAGATGCAGCCGACACCGATTTACAAAGCGCGCCTATCTCCATAAAATATTGACAGTTCTAGGACTAAAGTCAAACAAGTGAGAAAGAATAAATAAATAAAAGCATGATATTACTACTGCTGTGATTTGAGAATTTGGATGATAGACAAGTATTGGAAGCTGAGACAAAGCGTTTTCTTTTGTTTTTTAATCGAGCTTTTCTGTGATCAATATTTAAAAATGCTTAAAACAACGCGTTCATAAAATAAATTTAAAGTAATTTTCTTCTGCAAGCAGTCTGAAAAGAATTATTACAAAAGAAATAGTTTTAGAACTAAAACTATTTGAGATATCGACATTTAAGATAAACAGAGAGAAAATTTATTATAGCAACATAAAACAAACGTCGTACATTTGTCAGTGAGCCGAAGGGGTTTTTTCGGTATCGCCTGGTTTCCCATTGTAAGAGAACATTCGACAAGCGGTGAGGCAATATTTCTGGAGAAGTTGTTGTGAAATACACACACACACACACACACACACATACATATATATATATATATATATATATATATATATATATATATATATATATTTGCTAGTTTTATACGCAATGTGTCTTAAATTACAGCGACCATCACTTTGCAGACAAAAGAACTTTTTGCGGTCTCTACTTATTTGGAGGTTAGTGAGCGACTCTTTATCTGTTTTATGCTCTTGTTGATTCATTTACATTGGTTCTTAAATTTACGTACTTATTTTAATCGTAAATTTGTTTTAGACGTGTTCCAACTTTGTCTCCAATTTTTTCCGCGCATTTGCAGGCCAATTAAGTTACATCACGTCTGCCAACGATAGGTCCCTAAAGAAGCGTTGACTGAAAGATTGCCTCGGTCCCCCAAAAAATGAACACAAAATTGTGTCTATTCATATATATATATATATATATATATATACACACACACACACAAGTATATAATTGGTGTATACGGAATGAATTATATTTTAATATCAAATTCTATCATATAATTTAATAATTATTGGTTAGAATAAATTCTTTTTTTAATTTTACCCGAATTTTAACGATCTTAATAGCTATTATAACATGACTTCGTTGTCAGGCTTTTTGAATTTTCCTATACTTGTATTTTGATTGGTCATTTGGAACAACGTTTTCCCTTTTTGAAGGATCGTTAACTAATTTTAAACTTTTAAAACCATTTGTTTTGCATTCAACATCATCACTTGATAAGACACCGGGAGTGTTGAAACAAAATGGCTACTTTTGTAGTGATTTTATAACATGTTTATGTTATAAATTTTCTAAATAAATAAATATATATATATATATATATATATATATATATATATATATATATATATATATATAGAGAGAGAGAGAGAATGTATGTGTTTCGATGAATATGAGGGTAGGGAAAATTTTGTAAGTTTTTTTTATTCTTTTTTTTTTTTTCTAGTGTCTTTCTAGTTTTTATTTTATCATGGCTACTATTGTAATTATTGTCCCGACTTAATTTTGGCCAATACTTTAGCCATTTTCGTGAGTGCCAGTATTTTTTCGTAATTAATTAATTTTAATAAGTTCAATACCCGGTTAAGGCAGTGGAGAACTTGCTGAGGGGAATTAACAGGAGATAACTGACAACTGACATCCATTAAACATGGCAAGTGAAACTAGAACAGTCTACCCCAGTGAGCGAAATAAAGGATTCAGTTCGACATTCCAACCACCGGAGTGTACAACGGCCGAAACGTTGTAATAAATATGGCAACAAAGATGAGGACAATAGTCCAAATAATGTAAATAGTGTAATATTTTTTTCTTAATCACTATAAAAAAAATTCCTTGTCCGTCATATTCAACGAGACATGTAAATCAATGATGTCGACCTAAATATACTTTATAAATTTATGGCTGTCTACTTGTGCCTGTGTATGCCCACCGGCGAACGTAGCCAGGTAACTAATTATTCTCTGTTACAGACGCCCGCCCGCTCGGGCACGTTTGTGTTTCTTCAACACACACAAAATCAATTTGTCCTTTATACTGAACAGACCTTAGTTACAGTTTCTGGGAGAGAACGTAATCATTATTTGTACGCTCAACCTTCACTCACGATGACTTGACTAATACCACCATAGACGGCTTCAAAATTCACTCAATAGGCTTTATTTGCAGGCTGCACGCGGAGATCGTCTCCTAAAGTTGATACTGTCAAGAAGTTACCGCCTTATCAAATCGATCACAGTGAGATTCGAACCTGGGTCTCAAGGTCGGAATGCTAACGGTCTAACTACTCGACCACGTATGGAAGATAATTGTACCGTTTCAGAAAGTACCCGGTTCCTTCTGCTATGCTCTATCTTTACAGGAGTCAGATCTGACCAAAAATATATTGCTGTCATATCTGGACTGGAGCTGTCCAGTCTTCACTTTCCAGTCTTGAGTTTAACAGCATTTATGCAGCCTTGTAGATGATTAATTATTTTCCACGCTACAACCACTTCCTCACGGACAAAATGTTACTAGCCTCTCGTTACTCTATCACTATTTTCATGGAATATGGTCAGACGAGCTCCATTCCTTAGTTTCACCAGTCCTGACATTCACAGCTACGACCAGCCATTCCACCTACACAGCGTCGACGACTTCTCGTTCATTTCATAATCCATTGGTAAGGAGGAAGTTCTCTAGAAAGGTGACTTCTTCTATCGCTACAGTATGAACCCCTTCAAATTTTAGATCAACTTATATCTATCCTACATACCCTCATAATATATACTGTTGTGGTAGGATCCACCTAATTTGCATAGTGGAGTACCGACCATATAAATATGGTTGGTACCGGGAAGAGAGGGAGGAATCAAGAGATTCAACCAGAGACTCTGCCCGACTGCGACTCAGTCAACGCATTCTCCAGGAACGGTCTTACCAGGAATATACAAAAGACTATATGTAAATATTGTGTACACTTTCTTGTTTCAATACATTTTGTTCTAAGTACATTTTGTGTTGCATTATTATTCCATGCATTAGTCAAGTTTCAACATATACCATATAGTTTTTCCTTTTATGCACTTACAAAAACCTCATTCGGTAACTCTCTACCTTTATTGGGTTTTGAGTCTTATATTTGGTGAACAACAGTATGAAAAACATCGAATACCAGTAAGATGTAATAAACATCAAGAGATTCTCTGCAAAAGTGTTTATTGTAAAGATGAATATTTTCAATAGTTTTTGTTTAATAGTTTTTTCAAACTATTTCTTTTGTAATTCATCTGTAGAAGTGTTCGTTCCGAAGAACCTATGAATTATTTTTGCTACAGCCTGTTGACTGCGAACATTAAGTCTTAATTTACTTTCACTAGATACACAGCGATCAAATATACTTTGTAAAGATACGAACGGCGATTATCTCCCTTTGGTTGAGATAAGTCAAATGGATCACGTTACGGGCGCTTTAATGACGTCACTTCATACAGTGACGAAAATGGCCAGTCAATTAGTTTGTTTAAAGCAGTTTGAGGCTAAATCTGCCACCTCCAGCACATGCCACAACGTACAAATTCATGGTGCCGTTTTCCTTTGGGAATATATCTTCCCCAGATATAGAAATTTCCGGCTGGCAGTCCTCAATTTGGAAAAACCCAAGACTCGCAGTTTATTATAAGTAAGACTCCCATATCTTTTCGTTCTCCTCACATTCTGCTTGCTATGTAGATATATGTCATATGTTTTTCTCTGCGTGGGACATGTGTAAATATGTATACATAGTTTTGTGTATGTCTTAGTAGTATAAAAGTCTCTCTGAGAATAAAGCATATTTGTCATTCCTTTTCTTTCAGCCATTTTGTTCCGTCCGTGAAATACGGTATTATTATATCACGCATATAATAATGCTCATAATGGGGGAAATTTAAAAGGAAGAATAAACTTTTCTTCTATGGCTCTCACCAATTGTAACTCGACTTGAAAATATATATATATATATATATATATATATATATATATATATATATATATATATTGTTTATACGCTATTTTTATAGATACAAATATTTAAGTAAATGCTCCGTTTACAGTAAACAATATTAACAATATTTACCGGCCTGAATGTCCAGGAAATTACACAGAAAATATGTGTCCTCCGACAGGAATCAAAACATTATCCTACATGGAACCGTCATATATCCTGACGTACTACAGAGGAAGCGTCTTATTAGCAAAGTCGAATTATTGCTTTTAAACTACAAATTTCCCGTGATTTCTCTCGTACGCTCATATCTACTCGAAGCATATCTTAACGTAAATAAATGACGTCTTATATTATGAAATGGACTAAATCCGACAATTATTTTAATATATTTATTGTTTATACATTATTTTTATAGATGCAAATGTTTAAGTAAATGATCTGTTTATAATAAATAGTATTATATCTATAATACAGTTTGTAACTATAAAAATAACGTATAAATAATAAATATATTAAAATAATTATCGGACATAGTCCATTTCATTATATATATATATATTTATGTACTTGTTATTATTATGATTACTACTTATACTCCACGTTATTAATGCTTTTGAGCAAAATGTTCTGTGTCGATACACTTTGACAAATTTAAATTGAAAATAAATAAATTGCTTCCGACGAGATTTGAACTTGCATCCGAGATATCGGGGACTCGTCATTCACTGACGTGTTTTATACAATTCGGCCATGGCTGCCTCTAATTAAGTGGAACACAATTGTTTAATCAGTCTCCGACCCACCTCTTCTCTTCTTTATTTTATTTCATTTTTTTAAATATTTCGATTAAGCATTTGTTGTAGTAATGTTAATAATAATATTAGCCGTTTACTTATAAAGAAATATTTGCCGTTCATTGATAGAGCAACCATTGCCGGTTGAAATTTATAAAATGTTTTTCTTAAAACAATTTTTCAGGAAAATTGTTTCTCAAGCACAATAGCTGTTATTGTTCTTTCCAATATTGGCGGAGATTTCCTTCCCAACCTTCTATTTGAAGTGATTTTGAATGCTGACATTTTAATTATGTCATTATTTTCTCTCTTCTGCATGGCTAGCCATTTAATTTTTTGTTGCTGTGGAGGTACGGTGAAGCAATGGATAGCGGCTCGGATTGAGGAATCGGAGAGCCGAGTTCGAATTCCAGTCGAATCCATTACATTCACTTACATACTAATACCCTCGGGAAATGTATGAATCCTCTTCTTCTCCTCCGCCAGCTATGGGTAAATAGCAGGACAGACCGGGTTCTATAACCTATATAGCCGAGTTCTATGGCAACTGGTCTACCCTAGAAAGAAATGGCAACCTACTGTGGAAAAAAAAACCTGCCTCATTAGTCATGTATCGAAAGATACATGATCACTTAAGCGTGTATCACGTATGGCACATAACTGACTGTTGGTAGTCCTCAAGTGATGTGGTTTCTGTTATTTGGTACAGTTCTTTATAATTCTGTAGCACCAGTCAACAAGATTCGAAGAAATATTGTCTTCGCCATAAATTAGTACTTTATTATTATTATTATTATTTTCACTACTGCTACTACTACTAGAAAATCCCCATCAATAATAGCGATAACAGTTACTGAACCTGAGAAATCTATATTACTGATTTCTTTCTTCTTTTTTTTTTTTTTTTTTAATAAAAAGGTTTTTAGAAATATCAACCACAAATAGCACAGGCTGCGCTGTCAATAAATGCTGAATGTTTCTTTGTGGGGATCTTGTCTGGAGATGATAGCGGAAACCATAATAGTGTAGTTTGTTCTTCTGTTAACTTTTGGTTCTTCCTGTTTTCTTGCGATTGTATTTGTGATCGTTCCCAATGTGTCAAGGATGCAACAGGTTCGATTCCAATGTTCGACACAGTATTCTCTTTATCCTCACCTTGTTTTTCTTCTGTTTCGTCTTCTCACCCTTTGTAACAACTATAACCACTTTTCAATAAATATAGGAAGTCTTTTTTTTTTTTAATCTAGTCTCCGCCAAAAGCTAACGTCCATGATTTTAAAGTACGGAAGCCTAAAAAGAAAAGAAAATGCAACTTCGGTTTTGATTAGAAAGTCAAATTTTAGCTGTAATTTGATCTTGGAAAATCACTATAGTTCAACCTTTTCCCTGAACTGACAGTCTTTTATATCTTTTTATTTGGGTTCCATGTTTGGTTTTCATGTTTGTGCCTTTGTCCGAAGAAGTGGCTAACATTGTCAAAAGTTTAAAATAAAAAAAGATTAACAAAATTAAACATATCATTTTTTTTTTTTTGTTTCTTGTTCGTCATCTTCATTAGATGAAATTGTTTTCAATCCCGTGGGAATTGATACGTTAACTTGATTTTAGTATTTCTCCACTCGAGATTTATGGGTTAGAATTTTCTTTTTCTGTAGTGTGGGTCAACGAACAAGTTGCAGCATTTGGAGCGAGAGAAAGAAAAAGATAACAACCAAATCATCCTTCTTGGAGTTAAGAGTTGTCTATTTGATCTCAGTTCTAAATTCTTTCCTTTTTTTTTAAATTTCTAATGATAGCTTTTTATTTCACTTTTGTACTATTGAACAAACATTAGTTGCGTAATTCCCGGTGAACCCAACTTTACCATGATTGTTTAGGGATGGCTTTTTGTATTGTATGGCTTTTTTATCGTCTCTCCTCCCACAAAGACTGTATTTTCTATCGATCTTCACTTTTTATAATTAGATTCCTGCTTTATGTAACTCGTGATATTAAAGATAGGATTTATTTTAAAAAATACTTTAAACTTTCATCAATAAGACAATGCATAAAGACAATTCTTATCGTAGAGAAAAAGAAATGACAAAAATTGTAATTACTGATTTGATTATTGCAACTTATTTCTAAAAAATATTTATAGAACATTTAATAAGTTTAAGATATTTTCTATGATGTGTAATCAATAACAATGTCTATTCTTCAACAGTAAATCAATAAAATTCATTCATGCGTCTTTTAAATTCTGAGTCCACGGAATTTAGGGGCGGGGGAAATATTGAATTTATGTTATCAATATATGTGAGCTTAAGAGAAACATCTGTTCGGTAATCAAATAAATAACGTAAAAACTGGTTTTATAGATCTCAGTATATGAACGAAATAGCCTATTTGTACAATAAATAAGACAATCGTTTTTTTCTTCTTTTTTTTTTAATTCTGTAATGAAAAACTGTTTACTACTTGACCTACCTATGATTCTGCTTTAAATAATCATCGACTCTTCCAAAAGCTGAATCTACTCCATTTTGTTTCTAACGAATAAACCAATTTTGTCGAGATTTATTGTAAATAAAATACAATCCTGGCACAAAACCTAAAAGGGGGAAATTTAGTTGAGGCTGGTCATCACTGATTATCTTATACCGAGCTAATCCGATTCACAACCCAAATTGCACATCCACCATAAGAACTCATCTATCATCATTCAATCTTCCATGTACCATAATACCACATACTCTCAGGGGACCTACAAAAACACATCCACATGACATAAAAATTTAATGATCTATTTTAAGACATTTTTTTTATATTTATACGTTCTTTTTATAGATACAAATATTTAAATAAATTCTCTGTTTATAATAAACAGTATTAACGACATTTACCGGCCTGAATGTCCGAGAAATTTTCATAGAAAATATACGTCCTCAGACAGGAATCGAACTTGTATCCCATACGGAACCGTCATATATGCTAACCTAAACGCTCCTCTGTCGCTCATTCGGTAAAAGCACGTCAGGCTATATTACTGGTAATACTTTTTTCAAAAATGTATTACTGGGATTTTTACTAAAAATAGCTATTTTTACACTTTCATAGTGTTTTGACCCCAGTTTGGAGGTTATCTATTTGCCCATAACTGGTAACTTAACAGGTGCTACCACCACAAGTCAGGGTGGACCTAGGAACAACAGCAATTAATAAGTAGTTCCACTCTCCTCAAAACCTCCCGATCAGAGGCTTTGCCTCCGGATGTAGTTTATCGTCATACCGAAGACGAATAAAAATTTAACTTCATCTTTAAAGTCTATGCCCAATAGAAGAAATACATGTCCGGTAATCGAATCTAGTTTATTAGTTATATACCTCGCTTTTTTTTTATTATTTTCACTTCTGTATTGCTGTAGCTGTATTGCTCGTTTTAGGAAAAATAGGAAATTGCAGTTCACTGGAAATAAATTACTATAAAGACTCCGACGGAGGTTTCTCAAGGGCACCGCCATTTTAGTTCCGATCGGATACTCTGCAATACAGACTAATATTAATGACACCGCCAGTACACATTTCTTTTTGATCATTTCCCCCCAAGCAAGGCGATAATGCCACTAAGACGCAGTGGGTTACAGAGAGTGAAAGAGAATATCAGTCAATTATGTGCCATGCGTGATACACGCTTAGGCGATCATGTATCTTTCGATACATGACTGACGAGGCAGATTTTTTCCCGCAGTAGGTTGCCATTTCTTTCTGCGGTAGACCAGTTGCCATCCAAGTCTATAGAACCCGGTCTGTCCTGCTATTTACCAATAGGGAGAAGAGGATTCATACCTTTCTCAAGGGTATTAGGACGTAAGTGAATGTAATGGATTCGAACGGAATTCGAACTCGTCTCTCCGATTCCTCAATCCGAGCCGCTATCGATTACTCCATGAGAGAACTTTAAGAAGAAAAAGTGACGCAAGGACAATAGTCAGAGTTCAGGAAAACAGAAGATGGCGATTGACGTTGCATTTAAATTTTTTTGAAGGAAAGAAAAGAAACTGTTATAATAGAAGAGACTGTTGCATCTATTTAGTTAAACAGTTAAACAGTGAGATCTAGTTCTTATTCTTACCGTTCACACAGCAACAGCTTTCAGTAACCCGCTACCTTCAGTGACACTTGGTAAACATTAATAAAAAAAACGCTTTACTAACAGCTATCTCGATGTATAACTATAGAAAATGATTTCAAAATATTTACTTGCGTTAATTTGGCTTACAATGATCCATTCAATGTATTAATGATGGAATATCGATAGGTTTCCATTCGAGGTGAGCTTTTGTGGAATCGAAATTGATAAGAATCACTTAATTAAAATTATTCAGCGTCGATTTTTCTGGGGTAATTAATAAACAATCGATATTATCTAGCACAACTAGGCGAAATAGAAAATGAAAACAACAGTTTCTCCATGATCAATATTATCCTTGTACTGTTACTAAATAGCAGTGACCTATGATGCTTATTGTCACAGAACTACCGTGTTGAGCCTGTCGCTAACATACGAATTTCTCAAAAATTATTAGGTTGGTGCAAAAATAATGACGTAATAATGTCGTTTTTTTGACGTATTTTAACGTCAAAAAACGACATTATTCATCATTATTTTTGCACCAACCTAATAACTTTTCTTCATCTCAGTTATATTTCTTTTCTTCATCTCCGGCTGAAGTGGCGAACGCGCGTCAGTACAAATGCAAAAGAGACCTCGGATCGCATGCGGACATGTTTGTCAACACCAATTACATTAGAGTTTCCTTTCCCGTTAGCAGCGGGACAGTTTGGCATGTCTAGCTAGATACGGGCATCTCTGCAACTGGTCAAGATCCGGGTTTTTGCAAGATGCCTCAAGCTGGGGAAAAACAGCAATCGCCAAGACACAGTATCTTGTGAAGTCGGTCCTGTGGGTATTTTGTTCTTCAAGTTGCTGTGGTTTCTGAGGCAGGGTTATTTTTTGTTACCTCCCATCTCTTTCCCTTCTCTCTCTATTACCCCAACCCCCATAGTCATTGGGAGAGCAATCAGTTTGGTGTTTTCCCCCAATCTCAATAGACTCTTTGCTTAAATTACAAAAATCGTAACAGATTAAAATTGTCAGGATGTTGCGAGAGTTACAGTACCGAAGAGTGTCAATGTTCCTTGTTCAAGTGTGTCGACTTGAATAACATGATTCACGTTAACAGAAAAGGAATAAGAGGCAACACAACAAGTGATAAGGAGTCGTTAAAATAAAAAAGGTGGATTTATTTACGTTTTCGCGTGGGGCATTTTGTCAAAATGATTACGGAATTCGTCTCTGGATTCTACTGTGTACGTAGGAATTTGCATTCTATCGTATTTGTAGAGAAAGATCACATGAGAAAAACATATACGTGTATAAAATTTATCACAGAATAGAAGTTTTTTTGTGCTTGTCTTCATTCGTCAGCATCGGGTTTGAGTGGAGTAGGTGTCTTCGGTGAAAGTCAAACGAATGATTGCAATAGCTTGGATGTACCTTCTGGCCTGGTCGAATTGATGACTGTTTTATAATATAGAGTGGCTCGGAAAGGTGCTTATTTTTGAAGCTGCGGGAATATTTTTTGATTGGTCAAAAATATTTTTAGGTCATATTCACTTTTCTTTTTAAGTGAATGCACGGAGCCGGCCATTTTAGGTTATTTGAAGTGAACAATTTCCTTTTCATTGAATAGTGGGGGTTCTAATATACTACAATAGGAGATTTTGTAGAAATGTTACCATTGAAATATTTGAGAATCTATAAAATTAAATGAAGATGGAGTTCTTTGACTTAATATAGTTTTTTCCGTCATTTTTTTCTTAATATAAAACATTCTTTTTATAATTACATTCATAAATGAATAAACACCAGCAATTTTATTGACGATCGATAATTAATTAACTTGGGCATATGTAAAATTTTGGTGTAGTTTGCTTTAAAAAATTTTAATACGAGTGTAGTCCAATTGATTCCTGCTTGTTAGATCAGAAAAGCCACGTGGTCAAGTGGACTGTAAATATATATATATATATTAGTCTGAAACGATCGGGGATTTATTACTAGTAGTCATTGACCACCGATTGCATCGCTAGTTAAATCAAAACAAGCCACCTGCTGTCCACAAGAAAGAAAATAAATAAAATGTGTAAATGAATAAATAAAAACTTTTAAGATCAAGTGACGCTTGACCGGAAGGTACAGAATTCCGGCCACGCATTCATATAATCAGGCTGCATTCTATATGAGACAGTCACAGGCAGATTTAGAGTAAGAAGAGATGTAGAATAAAACAGAGAATGAATTTTCGCTAGCCGCAGGGAAAATCTTGTCTGTTAATCTATCTTGAAACGTGTGAACCGAGCTATAAGGAAAGAACCTTGTTTATTGAAACCAACAGACTTCTTCCTCACCAAGGAAATATCCTGAGACGACTGTATTCGAGACTTTGCGTGCAATATCTCACCTTCAGTTTCTTTGCTGAATGTACACCGATCCATACCCAATTCTGTCCGCACTGATGCAAACTGGAATCGAACCACAGCGTGGAGCAGAAGCTGGCTAGTCAGTGAACAATCTAACTGAAGGAGGAACGGAGTATGTTTACACCAGAAACAACTTTTCAAAATCAAAATTCTCCGGTTCTACGCATTGATAAAATTTTTATATAAATTTTTCTTAGGAATGACGCAAACATTATTGCAGTCAAATGAACGTTTTACAGTTTCCGCGCTTGTCTCTAGACTCTGTAATGCTTAAAAAATCATATATAACTCTATATTATTGAAGATCAGCGTACGTAAATTCTGTCATATATAATACACAAGAAGAACATGAGACCTGAGCAAGCAGACCCATAGAAATCTTTTTCAACTTACGTAAACAACAGCCAATGTTTTAGGTTAGGTTAGTTCATTTTATGACATGTCACCCCTTGTTTATTTAATCTCGAATTTTTGTATAGGGCACCTAATGAGGATCTAAATCAATACTAAGTAATAATGGTCAGCCATATTGGCCTCGTTAACCATTATGCCATACCGAGGTGCCCTGTTGTTTTACAACCTGGCGTATACTATTTTATGAATGTAACAAATAATGTCGCATTCGTTTGAAACATTCCAGAACATACGCGCAAAAAGATAGTTCCGACAATATCTCTTGTTCGTTGATTGGTTGTTTTGTTTATCAACGCCTCTATGACGTATTTAATGCCGAAATCTAAATATTTTTAAACACAATTTTATTTTATTTTTTGGAGATAATAATGGTTTAGTGATATAAGTCTTACTAATTAACCCATAGCTGGGGGCGAGGTGGATATTTTCCCAAGAGTATTTGCGCGTAACTAAATATAACGAACCCGACTGGAATTGGAACACGGCTCACCGATTAACAATTCCAAGTCATTACCCATTACACAACCCACACATCCAAGCTTACAGCACCTAGCCGCCACCCATCTAGGTACTGACCAGGATTGAGGTTGCTTAACTTCGTTGATCGTACGAGAACCGGTGTTGCAACGTGATGCGGCCGTAAGCCGTTCTAACAGACAGAATAAGTATGCATCATATCAAGAGACCTTGGTCAGCAATTGTTCTGTTGGGTTTATTTGTACAATAAATAAGAGAAGAAACCTCCAAGAATTTAAATAAAAGATTATATGAACACCAAAGAGACATTTTTTCAAAACAAGACATCAAATGCGTTGGTTGCCCACCGTAGCGAGACTGACCACAATTTTGACATAAAAAATTCTACTCAGATTATAGGGGAAAACAATTCATTACGATGAAAATGTCTAGAGGGTGCCTTAATCGCAAGTTTCATTAACAGTAAATTTGCGACCTGGCTCTTATAATATTTCATCATTCCTGGCAGAACTTTTATAATCACAGTGTGAGATATCTACTGACAAAAGTGATGGAAATAAAAAAAGAAAAAAGAATCTAAATGAAATCGGCTATATTAAAATAAATAATTTTAATTTTTAATTTAAAATTAAAAATTCCCAGCATCCCTTGTTCGTGCACATGTGTAGTCTCACCAACATAACAAATTTAGTCCGATGAACTTCTAAAGAAAGAAACGCGTCACTGTAAACCTTTTCCACTTTGTCATATATTTTTCCCAACAATAAGTCAAAGGGTATTGCATTTATGTCATCAACATCGGTAAGAATAATAGAAAAATCTGTCCAGTAATGAAATAATTTGAAAAAATGTTCTGAAGAGTCCAATATAGTAACGCCATAGTCTATTCTTCTTTTTCTTCCGTGTGCCGTCTCCGGTCATGTCTCTCCGCAACTTCCTTTTCTTTGTATCTCTTAATAAGGTTTGTCTTTTCACCATACCTCCTACTCCCTGTTCTGACATCCATTTACACAAGCTCGTTAGATGGGTTACCCGCTGCTTCCCCCTGTCCCTCTTGCTTTCAATATGTCCCGTGAGTGTCAAATTCTCCAAGCATTCTTTTCTCATTATGTATCCCAGAAATGTTAACTGTCTCTTTCTGGTTCTAAGTATAAGCGCTTTTTTTTTGTTTCAGTTGTTCTTAATTATTCGTTTGTTCGGTACTAGTAGAAAAAAAAACTTTGCTGGCAAATCTATCTACGCTTTTGCTTTGAGCATTTATAGAAAACTTCCGACAATCAGATCTGTCCCATTTTTTTTTCAGCGATTGTAATTGTTTTACTCTCTTTTTTCAAAATTCGAAACTTAATAAAAGAAGTTCATTTTTAAGTCCGCGTTCATAAAATACAATGGTGATACACAAAGCCTTCCATGTGGCTTTGCATTTATTTATATGTCCACTTTCTACAAAGCAGAAAGTTGAGTTTATAGTAGTGGGGGTGCATTCGCATGGGACAAGAGTCAAAAATTTCACAAGCACTCTCAGCACTTCTCTTTGGGGGATGCCTCAGGCGCCATGTAAGGACTTTAGTCCCCTCGTAAAGCAGAGCCTGAAAGTAATAAACTCCTAGAACTCGAAGCTTTCTATGTGGGTAATTCGAAATTCGTAAGACTTCTAGAGTAAATCTCTAAAAATAAAAATGTCACGGACGTAGTGGAAAGCAGTTTAAGAAATATATTTTTAACCAATTACAGTTGTGTTGAAGTAATTTAAAAATATATACATTCCTCTTAAAGTTTATTAAAAGAAATGATTTTTCAACAGGATGCCAGTCAATTCGAAATCGATTCAGAAATGCCAGCCTGTACACAATGTATATAAAAACCAATTTGCACATACAAATATTGCTTTAACAATGTAAGCAAATTGCACTGTTTAATATTACAACCACTTATTCAAAGTGTGTGTACAGGTGGGATAATGGTTATAAGCTTCAAAAGTGTAATCGGCAAGGCGTGTTCGAATTTCGCACAAATAATATTAGGAAAGATATGAATCCAGCTTTGCTCCTCCTCCAGTTATGGGTTAAATAGTAGTGCAGTCTTGATTACCAACCAGTATAGCAGAAAGACCACTCAAAACCGTATTTGGCTCTGGTTTGGCACACATTTGAACTGTGACTAAGGTTCGCTCATTTAGTTGTAGTATAGAACACAGGTTGGCTCTGTATGTGTTAAAGAAACACTAAATTAGCCTGAGTTGACAGTCAGGCTCGGAAAGGAGCAGCCATGCTGACGATGAGAAATCACACTGACTTGGAGTGTGCTTTTAAATCGAAACACCTCTGATGATGTTCAAAGAATATTTCGTCTTATAGATTCAACTTTGAGAAACCGACATGATTCCATCCAGCCATTGTGTTTTATTTTTTTTTAATATTAATAAATTTAAGATATCAAATTTATTTTTAAATTTGTTACCAATCTTTTAATGCGTATTATTTAACTATCTATTCCTATGTCTTTTGGGGCCTATTTTTAGTGGGGGGGTCACTATCTTCAAATGAAAAGTAATTAAAAGATTTGTCATCATTTTGAAACGGAGTTACTGCTCCTGGGCATGAGATATAGGTGGCGCGATTTTCGAAAGATTCGCCCCTCCCCTACTTCGGTCCAGACTACTACCAAAACCAACTTTACCTTCCAGCATAACGTCTGACCAATATTATCACCGAGAAAGCATTACATCAGCACGAATGTCTGAGTGAGTTAAACTTTTTTCTCTTTTGTACGAAGTTTCCCATGAATTTTTTAAAATTCTTATACACACCAAAGCCATAACTATTTTTACAATAACATTTTCTGAAACCAACTAATTTTGCTTCGATAAGTATAATTTCTTGTTCTATTAACTCTTTTGTTTGTCTATTTTTATTCCTAACTAGACTAAGTTAAGTTTCTTTCGTCGGCACACGACTCAATTCTGCTTAACAAGGCCCCAAATAATACTGACCATTATACTAAGGAACCGTATAACGAGTTTCACTTCTCGCAATACACATTGTTTCTACTATACATGGCAATGATACTTAAGAGGAATTTATAAATTAGGTACAATCAAAGATTAACAATAATAACTAAAAATAAAATGGAACAATTATAACAATGTGCTCTAATAAAAGTTATGTGACAGAAGATTCGTTCTTATCGTATATCTTAAGCACAATAACAGATTAACAATTATTATGTATTGTAATAAGTTATCTAACGGTGAGAAGATTCATTCTTGTATATTTTATTAGGTCTAACAAAAGATTAACAACAATAACTAATAATATAGAACAATTATAACAATATACTGTAACAAATGTTCGTTGTGCGATAGACAAGATTTGTTCTATACTGTACGAATGGCCACAGCGTAGAAATTTTACCTTTTCACTGAAAGAAAGCACTTCTAATTGGTATATTCAAATAATGGAGTGGTAGCACTTGTTAAGGGTCTCAGCTACGGGCAAATAGTGAAATCTCCAAACTGGAATCAAAACACTATGAAAGTATAAAAAAATACCAGCAATGCATTTTCATATCAAGAATTACGAACAATACCTATTTATAGTAAAATTACCAACAATATATCAGCCAACATGAAAGAACTCTTTCATGAAATGAACCCATATAGGTACCTCCACAGGATCGCTAAAAAAAGAGCATAGCATGATGAAAAAGACGCCAAACTTAACGAAAACAAAATTTTATCGTCTAAACGTTTATGTTGTTATTAAGAGGAAAGATCAAAGTATTTTGGGGGGTATTTTTTTACATTTTTTAATCGTTCCTAGTACGGCCGAAATTTTCCTTAAAAATCTTGTTTTTTTTGAGTCAGCAAAATTGACCATTTTTTTTCCATTTTATAAAATAACTGGAAATCTCACTTTGAAATTCTTTTAAATATCAATTATCATTTTTTTCAAAACTTATTTTAAGAAAATCATAAATTATAATGTTTATTTAAAATATTTTGAACCAAACCTAACTTAGCTTCTGCGCCGAAAAGATGTAATATGAAAATAAAACAAAGCAGGTCACAAACTTTCGCGTCTCTTGACAGGTGATGAATGACATATTGACGGATTCCATGAGGATAATTTGTTCTACGGAAGGAGAAAAGTGAAATAATTTACATTTACCTCGTTATTTTTAAGGAAAATTTACAGCGCTCTAATTTTTTTTTTTTTTTTTTTGTGTGTGTGTGCTTAGCTTTCACCTTTACGTTTACGATGCTTTATGGAAAATATATTACAAAGAAATTAAAATAAGACTGTTAAGAGTGAGATTAAATTTCATATTTCAAAAGAAAAGTATCTAATTAATAATATATTTATATTTCTTTAAAAAAAATACAAACTGTATTCCAAAATATAACTACAGCCTAAAACACACCTATCACTGCATGTAGTAATTATCTTCACGCAAACATGTATATGCACAAAAGTTGAGTATCAACTACCACGTACTCATATGTGAAAGCAGAATAATATATATCATATTTTTATTACTTCAAAGCTCTCAAGAAAACTAAATTTCACCATTAAATAACCCATAAAGAGTTAATAACATTAAACAATAAAATAAAAATGGAGGACCGACAAGATCTTTTTAAAACTTCTTGAAATTTTCTTTGTACAAACTTTCAAAGAAATAACAAATTTTTTGAAAGACCAAATAAATACGTTTTCCTTTGCTTGAAGTGAAACTCTTGCAAAAAGTGCCCAGTCATTACATAACATTTTCACTATATTTTTTTTCCTTGTCACTTGAATTGAGGGCCTATTTTCTCCCCTAGTTTAATTTTTTCTGGCTGCTAATCCTTTCTTGATTTCTTGATTCGGATGGACAGTTTAGTGAATGGTAGTCAATGGAATGTCCAAATTTATTTCGGTTCTTTCTTGATGCTCCTGAACCTTTGGCCTCCATCATAAAGTAAAGGAATTTTACCCTTCTTGGAGAGCGGCGACTACATATTTTGTTTATTGAAGCAGGGCATAAAATCTAAAATAAAATAACATCTTACACGACATCTAAAAAGAAAATATAATGCATACAGGCTGAATTTTTCGTGTTTTTTTGTTTTGTTTTTTGTTTTGTTTTGTTTTGTTTTGTTTTGTTTTTTTGGTTGTTGTTTTTACTTGTTGAAATCTTTTTAAAAAAATTATCGGTAAAATTACTATAGAATCCCGTAACACATTAGCGTCGTAAATCCACCACATGTACTGCAGCCATAGAATCAGTGCATGTGTCTTAGGCAAGCTATCCTGACAGAGCCGATCACTGTTCAGAGTGGTTTTAGATTGTTTTTCTTCTCTTCAACGCAAGGTGGGAGAACACTGTCTGCTGTTCTATTTAATTCATAACTGGAAGAACATGGTTTCATGCCCTTTTCAATGGAATCAGCGCAAAATGAACGAAGCAAAAATGTACCAGAATTGAACACCGCACACCGAATTCACATTCTGCGCTAAAAAAAATAAGTTCTCGTTAAAATGAAGGAAATAAAGTAAGAGAAAAATATTTTTCGAAAGGAAAAATAGGAAAATGAAATTAAAAAATTCTGTAAGTTTTCTTTTTGTTGTTTTTTCCTTTTTTCTTTTTCCTTCTCTTTTTTTTTCTATTCCCTTCTCTTTTTTTTCTATTTCCTTCTCTTTTTTTTTCTATTTCCTTCTCTTTTTTTTTTCTATTTCCTTCTCTTTTTTTTTCTATTTCCTTCTCTTTTTTTTTCTATTTCCTTCTCTTTTTTTTTCTATTTCCTTCTCTTTTTTTTTTTTTCTATTTCCTTCTCTTTTTTTTTTTTTTTCTATTTTTTTTTCTTTTTCCTTCTCTTTTTTTTTTTTCATTTCTCTTTTTTTTTTCTATTTCTTCTTTTTTTTTTCTATTCTAATTATTCCCTTTTCCTTTCCCTTTATTTCCTCTTTTTTTTCTTTTGTTGTTTTCCTTTTAGTTTTTCCCCCTCGCTTTTTCCCTGTAGGAACTAGAATCAAAAACAAGGGGGAAAAACTTTTTTTCCTACTATTTCTCCTCTCTTTTTTCCTTTAAAGTTTTGTGCCATTCTTCCCCTCACCCCGATTTTTCTTCATTTTCCTTGCATGTCAGATGGTTTGCCAAGTGTTTGAAACATATATATACACTCAAAAACTAAAATTGCAAACTCTAACGGGTGATCAATATTTTAATCTGATGAAAGTATATACGTGCTAAAGATTAGTAGATATTCTGCTAAAATTATAAATATTCCGCCATCTTGTCACAGGAAGACAATGTACTGTCCCAACAGGATAATTAATGCCTGTCCACATGATACCCGCGCGTGATATTCAACATACGCGGTAAGATAGTGAATAATTTCTCTAACCGGCACGATCATCAAATCTATTTTACATTAAATGTGTGTTTGAATTTTATTTCCCGTCTATATATATATATATATATTCCCAAGAGGATAGAATCCAGGTAGAACTCAATGTCCAGGACAGAGTAAGAATATAATATAAAAGGCTCAAAGTTATAATTTATTACATTGGAATCGTAATCACGATTCAATTCATCAGACCTACAAATTCAAAAAGAAATCGGAAAATATAACTCTGGGTATAAAAAAAAAACAAAAATTTTAGACTAAAAACAAAGTTTTGAATAAAATTTTTCATTCCATTTTCAAGCAATACTAGGAAAAACTTTCTAAGAATTTATTTAATTTATAAGCACAGACAATCTTACTATTTTTGAGTTGTTATGGTTAAGGAAAATTCAATCTATTTTAATTAGGGGTGTTTGGGTTTTAATTTATATATCAAATATATGTTACTTACAAAGTCAGGTTAAGTTTAGGTGGAGTGGGGATGCCTGCATGCAAACATCGACATCCATTATTCAGCGTGTCGTCTGGGTTTTCAATGACAAAAAAATTTGGCATTTTTATTTATCCGCTTAATTCATATTTTTATACACAAAGATTTTCTAAAATGGGTCATTTAAATAAGAGTAAGTCATATTTTTAATATTTAAATTTTATTACTACAGATTTAAAGTACCATTCGTTCGTCTAATAACTAATAGACTATACGGTATTTTTACAAATAAATATATTTTGTATGTAATTTCGTATTTTAAAAAAAATTAATGATAAAGTATAAATATGTATGCTTCATCTCTTTGTTATTCTTCTTTTTTTTTACCAAAATTATTATTTAAAGAAAATATTTGACAGTGCCTACAAAAACTAGCTATTTCATTTCTTTGATTTAGTAAATTTTTATTTTTCAGAAACTTAATAATTTTTCATGTATGCACAAAGGACATGGGTCATTTAATGACCTACATGCTCTAGCTTTTCTTATTCATTTCAGTTTTACTGTTGGTGTTTTACTGGTTTCTTTTAAGTGGCAGAAATATTTAGATAGGGACGTTTGATTTCTGCATTTATTATTAAGAGGTCAGTTTTGAGGATATCTACAGTTATTTAATTTTTTTATTTTCATTTCTTTTTATTTTAGGATACATATGTTTTTTGATTTTGGTATAAGTGTTTATTTAAGATATTAGCATTATGTTTCTTAATAGTAAGTTTTCAGTACAACTGTAACTTGATTTTAGGGTATTTTTATTAAAAATTGTACTGAGTTTATTATCTCTAGGAAAATGTTTATCGATTAATGCCCAAAATTATTTCTTACCATTTCTTTGTAGGGAGGTGTATACCAAAAGATTTTTCTATTTCGATTTTTTCTATGGTGTCCATTTTCATTTTTGATATAATTGAGTTATGGATATTCATAGCCACTATTCTTTAGAGCTTTATTATAGAAATATAATGGATGGTCGCTAAATGAGATATAAAATTAACATTTCTTTATAAATTTTTTAGCTGTATTATCCTCCTGTAAAACATTTTTGTTTTGATTTTAAATATATGATTTGTGGGCTTTTGGCTTGTACGTATTTTCTGGAATGAGACATTCCAGAAAATACGTACAAACGAAAAGACTTTCTTTGCATTTATATGCAAAGAAAGTCTTATATAAACGTTTTAGCATTTAGAGATTCTTGACAAAATCCAAAGAATCTGCAATGTTATTTGTCCTGACTTTGCATCTAGGCTTCATCTACTTTCCCGTAGCTTCTAGGTGTCTTTTCTATAACAAATTTCATGATAATTGTCCTGATGAGCTTTCATCTTTGTTACGTAGACTTTACGAATTTAATCACAGTACTAGATTGGCAAAACATACACGCGACTCTGGCCCTTTTAGGGGCGCCGAGGTAAGTCATCGCTACATTTCTCTCACTTAGTAGCCCTCTTACGTCTTAGGGGCTTTATTGCCTTTTACGAGAGGTGAAATGTTTTTTAAAATTAATGTTCCGAAAAAAAAAGAAAATTTGTGTAATGATTTGAGACAAACTCTATGGCTCAGTGCAACAGCATTGTCATATATATTGAAGGCCAAGACAAATTTACGCTTCTAATTAGTGTTTTTTGTTTTTGTTTTTTTGTTTTGTTTTT
This sequence comes from Acanthosepion pharaonis, assembly GCA_903632075.3. Classification (NCBI taxonomy): domain Eukaryota; kingdom Metazoa; phylum Mollusca; class Cephalopoda; order Sepiida; family Sepiidae; genus Acanthosepion; species Acanthosepion pharaonis. The sequence continues at coordinate 738,060 of CAHIKZ030000174.1, forward strand.
TGTTTTGTTGTTTTGTTTTGTTTTGTTGTTTTTTTTGTTTTTTTGGGGTTTTTTTTTGTTTTGTTGTTTTGTTTTGTTTTTTTGTTTTGTTTTTTTTTTTTTTTTTTGTTTTTTTGTTTGTTTTTTGTTTTCGTTTTGGGTTTTTTTGGTTTTTGTTTTTGAAACAGATCTGTTAGGAGCTTCAGATAGTCTCATAGCGCCTTAGATTGATATTTATATAATTGAAGCAAAACAATGAATGCAAGCAACTCAATAATACAATAACATTCTTGGTGAATTTGCCTCCGTTCGGATGTGAAATTTCACGTCCAGAAACTCAAATGGAAACGAAATTATAAATATTAACGACGAAATAAAAACTATTATAACTTGTGCAAAAAGCTGAATATGTTTTAATAGTTGTTCAATATCATAAAATAAGAATCATGCAATGAAATCACAGGTCATATTTCACAACAAATATCTAGCCTTGAGGTGAAAATCAGTGACGATATATTACCATATGATCTATTTTAAAAAAATCAATAAGTAATATTATCATTTGACTCTCAAACCATACAAAATCCAGTCCAATGATCTATTAAATATAACAGCCCAGAACAAGAATGGTTGACATCTGCATTTTTGTTTGTATCATCTTTGAATAAATATAACAACCATCTGTTACATAACACATTCTTTTCTTGAATTGTATTTGATAACACCATTAAATGTAAACATCCGGTATCAGCCGAAATTCTAACGTCCTTTTTAATCTTATAATCTTCACTTTCTACTTCTTCTTCCTCTTACGTTCATATCAAACATACCATTCAGTAATCCTCTACCTTGAAGGTCTCTTGGGTCTTGTATTGGGTGAACATTAATTTTTTTTAACTTAAATTTCGTTTCAGAAACAAATTTACATATGGTATATCAGAACCACCCATTTTCTTTAATGTATGTTCATAAATTTATAATAAACTAGCAGTAGAGCCCGGCGTTGCCCGGGGATATAACAGTAGGGAGATAGAGCAAGTATCGACCATCATAAAGAATGAAAAATAAAATTGACAAAGTTCAATTTAAGGTTGACGGACACGCATGTCTTAATTAGTTTCTATTTGTTTGTTTTTTTTTACGAATTGGTCAAACTCAAACAAAAACATTGTTTTCAATCATTATGAGTCTACCGATTGAATAGAATTTTTTTTTATAAACAATTGTCTTGTAAATGGAATATTTAAAACATTCTGAATTTAAAAATAAAGAAAAAAGTGTGCAAGACAATAAGAAACACTACCTGCTAAAAAAAAGTGAAGTTTTGTTGAAATTGGTTGAAAAATATAGGAAATCTAATCCCATATATACATGAACACACAGACACAAAAACAACCTGGCTTTTATAAGTATAAATCGATATGTTGTCCCCCTTTCATTCTCGCGATTAATCGTGTTTTCAAATTTATTTTGCGCAAAAACAATTGTTTTTCCAATTTTTGGCGCTGTTAGAACCACCGCAAGGTAATTTTACGTAGTCCTGTGAAGTTTTGTTCAAATCGGTTGAAAAATGTAGGAAATCCGATCCAATATATAAACGTACAGACACACACACACACACACACACACACACACACACAATCTGTGTTTTATAATAAGTAAGATGCACGAAAATAAATATATTTTGAACTTGACTAAATTAGAAAGATGGATGAAGTTCCAGTAGCATTTAATGTATTATTTAAGTATTTTTTTAAATGCACTGCTACGTTGGAATGCGATGTCATATGGCATCAAATATTCTAAGGATTGCAGACCTGGATGGAACAAAAAAGATGAATATGGAGCCTGTTTAAATCAGGCTACGGTCACATTGAAACGGCGGTTCCCATATGATCGCTGAAGTTAAGCAATGTCGAGCCTTACCAGTACCTAGATGGGTGAATGCTTGGGAATACCAGATGCTGTAAGCTTGGATGTGCGGGCGGTGTAATGAATAATGGTTCGGAGTCGTTTATCGGGGAGTTCACGAAAATGTGAAGTAAATAGTTGGTAAACTATTCTTATAATTCGCGATCACAAAGACAGATTTTATTAAATTTATTTTTACCTGTTTAGTAAATAAATTTTACGAATCATCTTTAATCGAGCGAGTGTTTGTGTGTGTGTCATACAGCTTGACCTTGCTTGTTTTTCCATTCTGCTCTATCCACAGTTACTCTAATGGTTTCTGTGTGTTTTACGTAAGCCATTCTTGGGCATCCTTCCTGTTTTTTGCCTTGTTCTGGTTGATAAAGAGCGGAAATTGATACATAGCTGTTGGTTGACCTTAACCAGTGACCTATGACTCATAGATGTGGCGCGGAAATTTTGTGATTTTTTTTCTTTTTCTTTTTACCTAAAATTTGTTTTCGTATTGAAAATCAAGAGATTGTCACTAGTCAAAAATTAAACAAAGCATTAACAGTTACCGGTTATTATATGTATAATGTATATGTATCTTTGTAAAGTGTTACTAGTATAGCGAGTAATAATAACTCCTTTCACCCACTTCCTTCCTTCAAATTTGCTGGACTGAGGAAGAAGGAAAAAATTCGCGAGCCTATGTGAAATTGTTTTTGGACCCATGAAAACCTTGCCTTCACAGAAATTAGCCAATCAGCCAAGAAGAGGGAAATAAGGTAGCGAGACTTTATATAAAATTAGGATAAAAACTAAAGAAAAGAGTGTCTGAAGTCATTTGAAAGGTTCGTTTCAGCTCCTCGCGACCAGCGTTGAAGTACTTGCCATTGTAAAATTACTCGCCAATTATATTATTAGCCTCTAAACAGCATACAGCACTTCAAAGAATTTTCTCTTCACAATCCAAGAATGATAAGTATTTCGATCCCTCTCTCTCTCTCTCCCCTTTTGAACGTATCCAAACCATATATCCCTTCGGTGAGCAATGAACTCTCTTACATTTGTCTTGAATATTTTTTAATATTATTTTGTGTCAGATCATTTAATCTGTTGTATGAACATTTCCTTTTCGTGATAATACGTTAAAACTACGGACTTTAAGAATTCTGATTTATTTTCCTGAAACGAGCTACTGAACACTACTTCAAGCGTGTAAATTCGGGAATAAATTCCTTATCTTGTTTTTGTTAAAAAAATTCCCGTGTGTTTCCTCGTTATTATCAACCTTCATTTATCTTCTTGGCGTGATGAATCAACTGTTCATTCTAACCCCTAAGCCGAACACCAGTGTACTAGCTATTATATGAAAATAGTGTAAATGATGTTAGTATTGATTTCCTTTTTGAAAATCAAGGAGGGACTTTCAATGAATTAAGGCAACCGTTACTGACAGAATAGGGATATTATAAATATATTGGAACTGATAATGCATTTTACCACGGAAATGTAAATAAGTTTACAATAGAAATAAGAAAAAAAAAACTCGTTAAAGGATTGTAAGTGAATTAAAGCCAGCGTTACTTATAGAATAAGTGTTTTTTTTCTCTCTTATGTACGTGCATTGCAAATAATTTTACTCTTGAGAAGCATTGCAAATAATGTTTTCTAAGGAATCAATGATCTTATTTCCTACTACTTCAAGCGTTATTTTGTGGATAATTATATTTGGGTAGACGCCCTGTTTTACGTCTACCGGCCTGCGCACGATAAGTCTCTCGAATAAAGTAAATGTGCTCTCCGGCAGGGTTCCAATATGCGTCTTGTTTTGTAGGAGAAACCACCATTCGGGTAGAACAGTCAATAGCACGCCGTATCAAACGGTAATTTCTGATAAAAAGGGAGATACAGGTTCGAACCCTGCTGGAGAATACATTTTCTTTATTATGTTTTTTGAATGCACATGATGGTAAACGTAATTTACACCGTTTCTAAAAACAGGTCGTCTACTCAATATGGGTATCCAGAAAATAACACTAGTAGGAAATGATGTCGCTATAAAAATGCATTGGAAAGTATGATGAAGACAATTGTTAGTGAATGCATGTATAACAAGTTGTGTGAAAAAGTAAACTTATGAGAGTTTCTGCGTTTCATTGTTTAATATTATTAGTAGCATTATTTTTGTTTGAATTTCTGAGAAGAGCAGTTGTTTCTTTAATTTATTGTCGTCGATTCAGATTTTTTTTTGGGGGGGGGTAATTTCTCTTGTCATTATCACACTGCTGTAGTCTCCGACCTTTAAATGTCTGTCACATTCGAGAAACTTTCGGAAATGTCGTGTGAAATTCTTGGGGCATGCCGTTCTCATAGCTGTTCTTGTCACAGCTTTTGTCCTTCTTTGGAAATTAACCATTAATTCTTCTTTATAATGTCAATCTGCCCTCTCCTGAGCTTGTGAATCCCAAACTGTATGACTTGACTAAAGAAATAAACTTACGACATAGATTTGCCTAGCATTTTTATTCATTTGGCCATATCCTACTGTTGTGGATCTTGGAAGGCTGCGTGAAAATTTAAAGTTATGCTGCAAATAAAACATGCATTATCCCCGAACATAAATGATAAAAAATGGCCAAATGGTAACGATATTCAATTACGACAAAAAGGATAGCTTTGATGCAACATATTTATTTTTTATATGCAAAATATTACAATTTTGTTTTGTAATGATGAGCGCGAAAGTATATTTCAGAGAAAAAGCTTTTTACTACTTCAGAAATGTTCAATGCCAAAAGTAAAAGTTGTCTGCCTTTTACTATAAAGGTTAAATTCAGATTAGACAATAGTTTTTTTTTCTATGAAAGATATTGAGTGGAAAATTTTGTAGTGTAAATTTTCCTAATCTCTCATAAAGAAAGTTGTTTCTTTGGCATTTCTCCGAGTTGTAATTCCCGTATGTTTCCCTTGCTCGTGTGAATTTCAAATACTGAATAAACTTGTAGCTTGATCAGAGTATTTTAAAGAGAAAAGTTCTTGTTGCCGGTTTGAAAATGTTTCGTATGTTTGGAAAGTAGTTTGGAAAATTTCGTACGTTCGTGCATGCGTAAATGTATTTTTATAAGCATCTGACCGCAAGACGCGAATCCTTTAAGGTTACATTTTCGTAGAAAAGGCGGTCAAACATGACTTGGTTAGGCACTGGAGAAAAAGATTTGTACGTGGGTGGACTGCAATATTGAATTTTGTACAAATCTGTGCAAAAAGTGGATCAAAGTGCTTACTCAGCTTCATAAAGATTTTCAGGAAATCTCAACTTCTAATTGGTCAATAAACACACAAGTGGGCGTTGCAATCCCCCCACGTACAAGTCTTTTTCCAGGAGCCTACCACGTGATTAAATTCATTATAAATACCAGACACGAGTTCTCTCTCTCTCTCTCTCTCTCTCTCTCTCTCTCTCATTCGCCTACGAACATGTAACCTTAAAGGAAACTACTTTGCGACCCCATTGCGGTCGAACGCTGCAAAACATATTCACACATGGACGTACGTACGAAAATTTCCAGACTACACTACAAGCATACGAAACATTTCCAAACCAGCAACAAGAACTTTTCTCTTTAAAATACTCTGATCAAGCTTTCGTACACATCTTTACAAAACAAAATTGTAATATTCAGCATATAAAAAATATATTTGTTGTTCCAAACCTATCCTTTTTGTCGTAATTGAAAATCGTTATCATTTGATTTTTTTTTAATTAATTTATAATTTATGTTTGTGGATGTTGCATGTATCATTTACAGCGAAATATTAAAATATTCACGCAGCCTTCTTAGATCAACTACATACGCTTACCAGACTGCTTGTCACCATAGGTGTATAGGAATTTGTATATTTGTACCCCAGCATCACTTTGGTGGAGTACTACTTTCTCGATCAGTAATATACTAGAGTGATAGCTTTGAAGTATTTAGGTAATAAGCTTTGTTTAAAAGGTTCTGTAAAAGTAGTAAATGCTTTTGATATACACTAATAATTATCATATAAATATGGTATTTAATTATGATGTAAAATACCTTAAATAGCAAAGTATTTGTTGTATAAGACATTAACAATATTTTTTCTTCAAATAACATTTTATATTTTTACGCAAGCTATAATTATGGTTTTTGCCAAGGTTAGATTGCTTCAACAAGTATCTATGCTCCATGAATATTATTATTATTATTAATAATGATCTTATTTCGAAATTGCATGAATGGCTGTAATAATTCTAGTAAAATTACGTCAATAAAATAAATAGTCAAATCGTTTATCGACAAGAGTATTTTTTAATAAGATCAGTTTTTCGTAATCAAAAGAAGGCTACGAATTAGAAAAGCAAAACTAAATTCTGGATATCTTAGAAATCAAGGGGACGATTGCAGATTGTTTTTAATCAAAAGAGAAGAAAGAAATGTATGATTTAAGTAATTAAGTTATGGAGTGAACAATGGTGTCGTGCTTGCTGATTGAAGCAGGTGTTGAGAAAGAGAACGAAAAATCAAGATCAGTAAAAGAAGGTAAGATGAAAAGCTAAGAATAAAAGAGTAACAGAAATATGCATTTTTCTTTTAAGAGAGAGAAAAAAACGAAATGAAAACGAGGCAAATAAAGCAAAACAAAAATGAAGGAACGACAAAATTGGAAAAACCAGGATGACATTTAATGGCAAAGAAAGAGAAGTTAAACCAGTCTGAGAAAGAAAAGCGGTGAAATGATGGAGAGAGAGAGAAACACGTAAAGTGGGTAGAGGAAGATGTTGATAAGATGATTGGATTGCAAATTAATTTGTATTTCTCAGAGAGCAATCTTATTAATCTTAACAGATGAAAATTCATGAATTTGTATTTGAAATCGTTTCTTGGTCGATCGTAAGCCTTCTTTGATTTAAAAGTAAAATCTTAAGAGGAAGGAAGATAGCAGTCTTTTTATCATTTTATAAAGTTTTATTTATTTACCAGCATAGTACCCGTAAATAATTAAGTAATTATTTACATATGGAAGACAGTACTTTTGTCTATAAGAAAGTGTCTGTTCATTCTGGGAGGACAGAATTATGAAAATTTCCAAAATATAATGTAAGAGTGGAACAAAAAACACAGTGATTTATTCAAACTAGCATCGTCATTTTGGTTGTTATTGTTGACAATGAGGACGACTTTTTGAATAAATCTGTGATAAGTCTTCATCTCAAAAAATGTTATTTTATAATTGTTAGGACGAATACAAATATATTCCAAGGGAAATAACTCTTTCCTGTTTCAAACAGAATACCTTCCTTTTGCCCCTGTCCAAACCACGCTAATCACGTGATCAACGCGACATTAAGATGCGAGACGCGCAAAAACTCAACAGACTTGGAACATGGCTATCAAGGAATAAGGATACATATATATTCTCCTGTCCTAATGGTTGTGACACACAACTCAGTAACTGTGATTTTGTATATACATATATATATATATATGTTGTAAGGTTCTCAGTGTAAATAAATGGTTATTTCAAGCCAACCGTGAGTAGCAATAATTTCATTTTTATCGCATCACACACACATATATTCACCCACGGACCGTGAATTAAAACTGCATACAAGGAATTTCATTTAACAGTTATGAGACAACAAACACGCCGTTCATAACATCTGGCGACGAGGATTTTAACTTTGAAAAAAAATAAAATTATTAACGATTTCTTTTGATTTTAAACAGTCAAAACTACAAAAAAAAACAAAAAAAAAAAAACTTTCCGCAGAAGTTCTGAAACAAATTTTGTCGCAACAGCAAGAACAGTTTGAAAGAGCTCAACTAAATTTAATAACTACATTAACTCAAAAATTTCAGTTTCAAGACACCGGTAATTCATCTAGTGTCGATCTTTCAAACGCAATTTCAGAATTTACATACGACGCCGAAAACGGCTACACATTCGATTCGTGGTTTTCGCGATGGAAAGACACTTTTCACCACGAATTTTCAAACAAAGACGATGATTGGAAAAAACGTTTACTCATACGGAAGTTAGGTACAAAAGAAAACGAAAGGTTCGTGAATTTTATTTTGCCCAAACGACCTTCCGATTTGACCTTCACCGAGACTATTACAATTTTAACGGATATTTTCGGAAAACAACAATCTCTGTTCAACGTCCGTTACAACTGTTTCAAACTAGCCAAAAACCAGTCAGACGATTTTGTCACCTACGCCGGACGTGTGAATCTTCAGACGCTCACAGAAGACCAGTTTAAATGTTTAATATTCATAGCAGGTCTACAATCACTCCACGATTCGGAAATACGTTCTCGACTACTTGTGAAGCTTGAAACAGACACAAAAGTAACAGTCCATGATTTGACAACAGAATGCAACAGGTTGTTAAATTTAAGAAAAGATACCATGTTGGTTCAACAACAATCCACTTTACCTTCCCAGCCTTCTCAAGTGTGTCACATTCATTTTAATGACAAACCTAAAGAAATGAAGAAAATTCCACTGTCTGCATACTGGTTTTGCGGTGACTGGCACTATGCACGCTTTTATCCATTCAAGAAACACAAGTGCCAGGTGTGCTATAAACGTGGCCATAAAGAAAAGTTTTGTCACCCTCCAAAGGCCAAATCTGCTGATCATCAAACTCCTGGTAAGTTTGCTCACAGAACTCATAAAAAAATGAATCAGTGGAGAAAATCAAAATTCAGTGTCTGCTTCTTTCAAAATTGACTTCAAATCCCGCAGGAAATATATCAATGTTGGTTTAAATGATTTTCCAGTTTGTTTTCAATTTGACATAGCATTTGATATCACCCTCATCTCACGGAACACGTGGACAAAGATTGGCAAACCTGATCTGCTAAAAACAAAACACATTGCCCAGAGCGCATCTGGAAATGACATTCGACTCACTGGTGAAGTTAATTGTTCTGTCTCTTTCCAAGACAAACAATTCACTGGAACATGCTATGTGACAGATACAGATCTAAATCTGATCGATTTAGACTGGATTGAAGAACTCGATTCTTCACCGTTCCATTGAAATCTGTTTTCAACACATTTTCTCTCAAGTCAGTTCAAGACATTGAAAAATATTTTACTCGGACGCTTAAGTTTAGTGACGTTTTTCAAGAGAATCTTGGTTGTTGCACGAAAACTCAAGCCACGCTCAAGTTGAAAGCAGATAGCAAACCAATATTTAGGCCCAAACACCCTGTCTCTTATGCAGCTCTGAACATAGTCGAAAAGGAACTGAATTGCCTCCAAGAAGCAGGAGGAATCGAGCCAACAAACTACTCCACATGGGCGGCTCCTATTGTTGTGGCCAGGAAAACAAATGGTAAAGTCCGCATCTGTGCTGATTACTCCACAGGATTAAATAATGCGCTAGATACACACCAATATCCCCTGCCAATACCTGAAGATCTTTTTGCCAAGTTAAATGGTGGGATCAGTTTTGCAAAAATTGATTTTTCAGATGCATTTCTGCAAATGGAAGTTGTTGAGGACTCTAATGAGCTCCTTACAATCAACACCTACAAAGGGTTATTTAGATACAACCGTCTTTCATTTGGAGTCAAAACAGCACCAGCTATATTCCAGCAGACTATGGATGCCATGCTCAAAGGTATAACCGGAGCCACAGCATTTATCGACGACATAATCGTCGCAGGCACATCCCAGGATGAACTTTTACAACGGCTAATCGCTGTATTCGAACGTATTCAACAATATGGTTTTCGTGTACGGGCGGAAAAATGTCAATTTTACCGGACGTCGATAAAATATCTTGGCTTTATTTTTGACAAAACAGGCCGACGACCGGACCTGAGACCATTTCAGCCATCAAAAACATGCCAGCTCCAACAAACATCAAAACTCTACGTTCTTTTCTGGGTTTAGTAAGCCATTACAGTTCATTTTTGCCAGAGTTACATCGGATCCGGTCTCCTCTGAACCACCTAAGAAAAGAGATTACATGGAACTGTTCACCAGAATGCAAAGCTGCTTTTACCAAAATTAAAGCTTCACTTTCTTCAGATCTTCTTCTGACACATTTTAACCCATCTTTGGACATTGTTGTAGTTTCTGATGCTTCTGACTATGGCGTTGGAGCCGTGATCTCTCACATCTTTCCTGATGGCAGTCAGAAAGCTATTGCTCATGCATCTAGGTCATTGACACCTGCAGAAAGGAACTATGGCCAAATCGAGAAAGCTTTGGCAATAATATATGCCATAGAGAAATTCCACAAGATGATTTATCGACGTCATTTCACTTAGGTCACAGACCATAAACTTCTGATAAGCATTTTTGGGTCCAAGAAAGTGTATACCGCCAATCGGTTACAACGATGGGCTACCACACTTTTGGATTACAATTTCTCGATCAAGTACCTTTCAACCAATTCGATTGGGCATGCAGATGCCCTATCGAGACTCATTAATATGCACCAAAAACAACCCGGAGATTCAGTTGTTGCAGCAATATCCTTGGAGCCAGAAATCTCCTCAATGCTCACAGCTACAGTAAGGGAACTGTCAGTTACTTCCCACATGATTAAGGAAGCCACAGCTCCTGACCCTCTACTGCAGGAAGTCATCCGCTACCACTGTACCAAGTGTCCAACAGTATCTCCGAATAAACAGTTACTACCATTCTTCAAACGGAAATCTTCCTTATCTGAGGTTGATGGGGTACTTCTTTTTGCCGAACGGGTTATCGTTCCATCATCATTGCAAAACAGGATTATCAAACAATTTTATTTTGGGCACCAAGTCGTCAGTCGTATGAAGGCTTTAGCACGTGGTTACATCTACTGGCCAAATATGGATAAGCAGCTAGAAGACCTTGCACGCACTTGCACTAAATGCCGGCTAGCAGCTAAATCTGCTCGGAAATCTATGCTTTCTTCATGGCCTGTTCCAGATTCTCCCTGGTCACACCTCCACATAAATTTTGCAGGACCCACCAATGGACAACCCTTTTCTCGTTGTTTTAGATGCCTACAGCAAATGGCCTGAGATTTTTACAATGTCCCGCATCACTTCTGAAGAAACAATTTCCAAACATCAAAAAATTTTTAGTAGATTCGGCATTCCCAAGATCTTGGTCTCTGACAACGGCACCGCGTTTGCTTCAGTCAAATTTTCCACCTTCTGCCAGCAAAATGGTATCAAACACATTCGTACACCACCATTTCATCCACAGGCTGAACGTCTTGCGGGTACCTTCAAGAGAGCCCTCTTAAAACTGAGAGGAGAGGGGACAACGTCAGAAATACTGGAAACCTTTTTGACAAGCTATAGGGCAACACCAAACCCTTACACGCCAAATGGTAGCTCACTTGCCGAATCCTTGATGAATCGAAAAGTCCGATTACACATTGACGTCTTACGTCCAAAATCACATAACTCCATCAGAGAAACGCAAAAATGGAACGGCAGTACAATCGCTACCATGGTTCTATTCAAAGAAAATTCCTTCCCGGTCAACAAGTCTTGGCAAGAGACTACCGGAATAACACAGAAACATGGACCCAAGGACATATTGTACGCCAAACTGGCAATGTCACTTACAATGTAAATGTCCAAAATTCCATTTGGGTTCGACATTCCAACCAACTGAGACCATCACATCTTCCAGCAGGAATACAACAAGACCCTACCATTCCTTTGAACATCTTGTTGGACACCTTTGACTTGCCACAGCAAACTCCAGCAACTTCCCAGAACACCGAAGCTGAAACACAGGATTTGAACATCCGGAAGTCAGTTCGCACCCGCCGTCCGGCACAGCACTTGCAGGTTGATCCTCACCTGAAGTCGTACAAGCAACAATTTTAAAGGAGAGATGTTAGGACGGATAAAAATATATTCCAATGGAAATAACTCTTTCCTGTTTCAAACAGAGTACCTCCCTTTTGCCCCTGTCCAAACCACGCTAGTCACGTGATCAACGCGACATTGAAATGCGAGACGCGCAAAACCCAACAGACATGGAACATATATTCTCAAAAGGTTTTGAACTAGCAGAAAACATACCTTTAGACCAACTACAAAATACAAAGAAACGTAACGTCGAACAAATTCTAACCTCAACATACAAGAACAATCCAGATCTATTTACAGAAATTACAAAAAATCTTGACCAACTTACCAAGAATGATAAAATGAAAAATATACTAAAAATATCCAAAATAATTAAAAGCAAACGCCAATCAAAAAACCTAAAACACATTAACATCATCCAAATTTAGCCAACACACAATACAGGGGGGTCACAAAAGGCAACAAAAAAGATGTGGGGTTTGTGATATCATGTAGAAGGAAACTCCTACACTTTTGAAAACCCCACAACAATATTCATAATAAATGAAAATTTAAACTGCGACTCCCAAAATGTGATTTATACACTCACGTGCACAAAATGTAACAAGTCCTATATAGGTAACAGCCAAGCACTAAGAACGCAGTTTCCCTTCACAAAGGCATCGTCAAATTGCCAGACAACAGAAAACTCTTTGTATCACAACACATCTACAAATGTAATCAAGGTAAATTTAAAATTACGCTAATATATCAAACAGAAAATTATTCTTACCTACAAATAAAAGAAAATAACTAAACAGGCAAATTCAAACAAGCACTAAACAAATCATAGCCCCCCCCTCCAAACACACACATAAACACGCAGAATATACACATAATAGCCGAATACACTAGTCGGACCACACACACACACACACACATATATATATATATACACACACACTATATTCTATTCTATATTAATTCCTTATGATAAAACTATGGAGAAGGAATATGTAAACACATACTAGCAAAAACGCACACACAATACACAAAAATAGAGATACGTCTAAGAAGATATAGGGGTCATAAAAAGATAAGAACAAAGACCTTCTTCTGTCGCCCTTTCTCACACCAATCCTAATTGTTTTATTACCCCTTAAGCAGAAAAATATTTTCGTCAAAAGAAAAATTTGGATTACTACACACAAAAGACAATCGTGAAACATCGAAAAACATCAGGAAAATAAATTCCTTTTTTTAATATGTGGAAATAATCAATAATTGCCTGATGAAGGTCGTGAGACCGGAAACTCGTGTAGTAAAAATATGGAAAATAAAGTATATTTATTTGAAAAATCCACATTATAACCAAAAACGTTTACGGCTTCTTTCTTTTCTTTACACACATATATATATATATATATATATATATATATATATATATATATATAAATTTCAAGATGTTAAATTTTACTTTGAAAATTGAATTAAAATAAGGTTTGAAGGACTTAAAACACCCGCATGTTTAATATTGACACAAAACTATGCAATATAGTAAAACATTTGTAGGTACTGCATCAATAATGGATTTTTTTTAATAGCTTAAATATTTTCTTATATATCCTTCCCCAACTATTCATATGATATTTCAGTTAAAAAAGCCGCTTTTTAGATTTGTCTAAAAATTATTTTATTTTCTTTCATTTATTTTGTGTGTGTTTTGTTTTGTTTGTTTTGGGGGTTTTTTTTGTGGGTGCTTCCTTCATTTTATTGAAAGAAAAAGAAATTAGCTAACGTCAAAATTATGTCTAAGTCGGAAAATTTAAATCTGGGGAAATAAATTATATTTGTTAATTGTATAGTTTTTAAGTTACATAGTCGATTTGCAGCATATCAAAAATAAATCATAAAAATATTTTTTTTTAAATTTGAAAATTTTAAAACTCTTACTTTATTTTGTCTGCCATTTAATTGTCTGAAATGTTATTAGATGTGCAGAATGATCCGAAAGTCTTATCGCCCCCGCCAAAAAGTAATGAGAACAAGTAATAAAAAACACATGTACTGGATTCAGTTTTATTCACTTTCATTGATGCTGTCACACATCAAGAAGGTTTCGTGTCAGCCATCTGAAATAGAAAATTTTATGTAGGGTGACAAGACTTTCGGACCACCCTGTAGAATTTTCACATGCATTCTTGATTACAAGAATATAATGTATTCATCTGACCTAACGGATATTGAGATCAGAATTTCTTTGCGAAATCCGGAAAAATATATATATTTTTCTATTGATCCAATTACTAATACTTTTGCTGAATTTGATCATACGCATAGAAATTTTTTCCGAATATCTGATTACGTAGAAAACTGCCAATTTTTTCCTATTTCTTCTTAATTCTGTCATCATTTATTGCTGTTTTTTTTGTTGATCGTTTTCTTTTATTAATTTGAACAAATGGACTATACACTTCAAAATTATATAAAACCCAAAATTAAGTTTTGTTCTACCTATTTCTATATTCGCAGACTCTTTGCTTCGCAGACTTGTTCTCGAGTGTTCCATTACCTTTACCATCATAGATCAACTTTTCAGTTCTCGAGCAATTTATTTCATTTTTTCTCCCACCACCCACCCCCCCATTTTAGAATGTTGCTGCAAAAATAACATTTACTATTTGAAAATATCCAACAGTCATCAAGGAACGAAATTTTTTATTGTGATGATTGCTGTTCTTATTAATTTGATAACTCAGACTTTGATACATTATTTACATTATTCGGACTATTGTCCTCATCTTTGTCGCCATATTTATTACAACGTTTCGGCCGTTGTACGCTCCGGCCTTCTTCAGGTGGTTGAAATGTCGAACTGAACCCTTTATTTCGCTCACTGGTGTAGACTGTTCTAGTTCCACGTGCCATGTTTAATGGCTGTCAGTTATCAGTTATCTCCTCTGAAAGTTCTCCACTGCCTTAGCCGAACTCACACTCTTTGGGTCCTGTCACTGGATCTACTTAACACCTTTATCCACTGTGCCTTGAGGACATCTGTGTATGCATTTCTGGGTATTATAAACCTACTGTCTTCAGCAACCAAAGTGTATGAGTTCAATACCCGGCTAAGGCAGTGGAGAACTTGGAGAGGGAAATTAACAGGAGATCACTGATAACTATATAAATATGGCGACTAAGATGAGGACAATAGTCCGAATAATGTAAATAATGTGCATAATACCTCATCTCAGAAATATCGTCAGACTTTGATGAATCTTGATATTTGAATTGATAAATAGAACTACTGTTTGTAACGAGGGTAAGGAAGTTTTACTGCATTTTTTTAAATATTTGTTTGTGCCTATCTTGTGCTGACAGACAAAATGTATTTTTATATTTGACTTAATGAAAAATCTTTCGACATAAAATCAAATAAACACAAAATGTCTCGAAATCATCTATCGAAAGAAATACAAAAACAATTTCAAAAGAAGAATGCCAAAAACCTCGCTTATTGAAAATCAATATTCGATTAACCGCTATGCCTTGTTTAGATTTTATAAACATTTCGATGATTATTCACATAATAATGAAAATAAATAAATATACAGTTTAATAAATAAAAGAGGCTTTTACTCAAATACGAATATTTCCTAAAAAAAAAAAAAACGTTTAAAGTGATAAAAATATTTCAGATTACCAAAAAATCTATTCTAAAAATTCTCTTTGTTTACGTTTGGATACGAAACTATGCAGATATGAATGACTTCGAAAGATTCTATGACGAGAGAAATATCGGTAGAAAACATAAATTTGGCCTCGCCTGACCGATTGCTCTTCATGGCCAAATTGGTTAAGGCGTGCTGGGCTTAATGGTAGCTCCCTCAGCCTTAAGGGACAAATGTCGGTTGAGCAAGACTTAAAAAATATGTATGTAATAAAATATATATATATATATATATATATATATATATATAGATAGATAGATAGATAGTTTGGTTAATAAAACAAGGGCAGATGAAAAGGTACCAATGTGATCAGTACGAAAAACATTTATTAAATATTAACCACAAGACAGAAATGAAGCACGAAAATTAAGATTCTAAGTCCGAAATTTTCAGGTACGCCTGTGACCTTCATCAGCGCTGCGAGAAATAACAGAGAAACAGGAAGACTCACTAACGATTGTCCTTGTGGGTGCTGTAAATCTTTGTGTGTGTGTATATATATATATATATATATATATATATATATATATATATATATATATAATGTATGTATGTATATTTAGTAATATATATTTCTTAGCATTGTCTATCCACATCGAGCACTATTATGTCTACACCCCTTGGCTAAATTTGGTAATTATTTGTTTGCTTACCTGTGTATGCACGGCAGCACGCGCGTATACAGTTGCTAATATCTACTTATTTCGTTTTAACCTATATATATATATATATATATATATATATATATATATATACACGTACTAATTCGTTCATGTGTGTATGATTTTTATCAGTAACCCTTTACAAGCAAATGTACTTAAATTTGACAAAATCTTAAACAACTGCACGACGAATATCAATGTGACAAGCAATTAAAAAAAAATAATCTGAAACACTGTTAATACGTTATTTTATACTGTACTAGAAGTAGAACCCGTTAATTTTTTTTTTTTTTTTTATGTATGTAATATATATATATATATATATAGATAGATAGTTTGGTTAATAAAACAAGGGCAGATGAAAAGGTACCAATGTGATCAGTACGAAAAACATTTATTAAATATTAACCACAAGACAGAAATGAAGCACGAAAATTAAGATTCTAAGTCCGAAATTTTCGGGTACGCCTGTGACCTTCATCAGCGCTGCGAGAAATAACAGAGAAACAGGGAAGACTCACTAACGATTGTCCTTGTGGGTGCTGTAAATCTTTGTGTGTGTATATATATATATATATATATATATATATATATATATCAAACTCGAACAAAAACATTGTTTTCAATCGTTATGAGTCTACCGATTGAATAGAATTTTATTATAAACAATTGTCTTGTAAATGGAATTTTTAAAGCATTCTGAATGTAAAAATAAAAGAAAAAAAGTGTGCAAGACAATAAGAAACACTACCCAAAAAAAAAAAAGTGAAGTTTATTTGAAATCGGTTTGAAAAAATGTAGGAAATCCGATCCCATATACACGAACACACACACACACACACACACACACACAACCTGACATTTATAAGTATAATTCGATATGAGTTGTCCCCCTTTCATTCTCGTGATGCCTCTTAATCGTGTTTTCAAATTGATTTCATGCAAAAACAGTTGTTTTTCCAATTTTTGGCACTGTCAGAACCACTGCAAGGTAATTTTACATAGTCCTGTGGAGTTTTGTTGAAATCGGTTGAAAAATGTAGGAAATCCGATCCAATATATAAACGTACAGACACACACACACACAACCTGGGTTTTATAATAAGTATGATTCAAGAATTCTACTTGTTTAATACCATTGAAATTTCTTTTTTTTTCTATTTGTTAGAGACAAGCATAAAAATTATGCATCTATTTAAGCAGCTTCGATACTAATTTTTGCGCGAAAATCAAACAACTCGAATACTGATCAAACTCGTTCAACAATGGTCGCCTTTCCTTTCAAGCCTTTATTCCTTCTATATTCTATTAATACAGTGAGTCCTCCGTATTCGCGGGGGTTAGGGACTAGAGCCAGCCGCGAATAGTTAAAAAAAAGTCCGCGAATCTGTAAAGCCGCGAATTCTGAAACACGGATAGGCGGGACTCACTGTATAGATTATTAATACAGATTGCTATCCATTTTTTTTTCAAAATATCATTTCCGTTCGTTCCAGATCTGGCTATCATTTTAGTACGCAAATAATAAATTAAAATTGCTAAATAATTTAAATAAAAAAGCACGACTTTAGCCCTATTGTCAAAAAATGGCGGCCGAATTTACTGAAATTTGCAATTGGTTTATATTTTCTGCCTGGATAATCTAGGATTTTTATCTCTGCAATTAACTTTATTGGTGCATGAAAGACTGAATTCTAATTTTTAAATCATAAAAAGTAAACCTAAACGACAAAAGTAATGTATTTAGCAACCTGAGATATTTACCTGTTGTGGAAAAACCAGTTATGTCTGTTTAATGACACAAAGCAATGCTCCCTGTTACCATAACAATGGAATATTTAATTGAGACAAGGAGATCACGTTACATGAATAATAAATATAAAAATTACATTGTGTTTTGTTCATATTATACAGTTATCTTACGTTTCACATCTTACAGTCATATCCCGTTTAAACACCAGTTCTCGCACAATCATCGAAGTTAAGCAACGTCGAGCCTGGTTAGTATCTAGATGGGAATACCAAATGCTGTAAGTTTCGATGTGCAGATGGAGTAATGGATAATAGCTCGAAATTGGAAATCGGAGAGCCGAGTTCAATCCTGTGTTTCACTTTCTTTCCCCTTTCATTTCTCACTATTTTTATATAGACTGGTTGTTAAACACTGTTGGTGAGGTAACCCAATATTTTTCGATAAAAGCACGACTGGGGAAAAGATAAAAGGAATGAAAGTTTAATCCCTACTGAAAGGTACACTTTCTTTAATAAGACTTTCGAAAATCTAGGCTGGTAGACTTTAATTTCACTGTTTGTGAACAAGAGTTTCTACTCAAACGTTTATAGCAAAAAGAAATAATTTTAGATGAAAAAATTCCATTAATTGCTTACATTACAATTGCTACTGTTGGCTGTAAAAATCCTAGAACAGGGGATAAGGCTACCTATTTTTTAGAACTGGCGACTATTCCGTTGTCAAATGATTCCAAACTCTATATACATTACATGCCTGCTACAGATACACTAACACTACAATAGTCTGAGATTGATAGATGTGAATAGTCTGAGACTGGTAGATAGATGTGAATAGTCTTCGGTTGATACGTAGATAGATGTGAATAGTCTTCGGTTGATACGTAGATAGATGTGAATAGTCTTCGGTTGATACGTAGATAGATGTGAATAGTCTTCGGTTGATACGTAGATAGATCTAAATAGTCCGAGAGAGATGTGAATGGAGAGAGAGAGTGAGAGATATTCCAGCATCCGCGCCGGACAGAGAGAGCACGCCATTCCATCTACATTAGATATGTCTCTACATATCCATTATATATCATTTCTTTACATCATTTCCTCTCAGACTTCTATTCTCATCTTTCTGTTATTGTCACAATGTTTCGGCCTTCTCCAGGTGCTTTTCGGTCCAGTTAACTTTCAGAAAAATTCAAACTGTTCTTCACTTTATTTCATTCACATTTTAAATTAGTTTTCGGAAATGTATGTCAATTCGTGTCGGCCATAACTAGCTGTCATCATTTCGTCATTCAATAGTACATCAATTATTGGCTCAGTAAACTGTATCAATCATTAATAAATGATTGTATATTAATTTTTTATGCTATAAGTAATATTTATTTCAAATCAGATTAATTTAACTTTAAACTTTCTAATTTTACTCAAATAACGTGTCAGAAATATATAATTTTTTTGGGGGTGGGGTGGAGAATTTTAAAATCAATAAATTTGTTTTGTTTACAAATTTCTTAAAATTAAAAAAATGGCCGCTTTTAAGAAAATTTTAAGAAATCGAAATTTAATTTTTCATTCTAATTTCTATCTGAAATACACCAGAATATTTTACTTACTGGAAATAAATTTAATCCTTTAACTTTCAATTAAAGCTAAAATGAAATCTTCAAGAATGTTTTTTTCATTTTTTTAAATTTTTAAACTTTAGGTATCGAAAATTTATGCCGAAATAGCGGCGGTACCTAGTATTAAATGACCCACAAGGAATTCATGTGCCGTTAAACAAACAAAACTTGGCATATTTTGTCTCTTCAGTGCAGCTCGCTTTCCATGCCTTTGTTTTTGATTTTCAATGAAGCCATTTTGTTTTTCATGCACCTAATTAATCTTTTTCTCGCTAACCATTGGTCAGCCTGGTAACTCAGTTCTATTGGTTTACATTTTCTATGATGAAAATGCTTTCTCTTACTTTCTGCGAAGTCACATGATTAAAAAAAATAAAGTCTACACGGACGAATACGTAAGATATTCCATCGAAACATTTAAAGAAAACTTACATATATATTGTTTCATCCTGTTTTTATGATTATTTTTCCCAAAATGTGTGCAAACCAAATCCTAATTATGTCTATAATTGAACCACTAATCTTTGCTCAACCATTGAGCTATGTAGGCGAATGCATTTTTGTGATCTCAAGCAAACCTATTCGTAGCTCCAATTATAAACAGTTAAGCTCTAGACATGATGTTATTAAATATTTAAGCCAGGAAATCAAAACTAGCAGATGACCCGTTCGTTCAGTCACGGAACTGTGGATTCTTCGAAAAGCCGATCAAATTACGAAAATATTTTAATGAATAAAAAATAGCAATTTCCGAAAGTTTAATTACGTCGCAAACTCTTGACTCACATCGCTATGATCATTCCGTGTTTATATTTACATAATCGATTTCATATCCGAAATCAAGTCGGAAAATCCAATATTGGAACGAGTTAGCTTCCGTCTGTTTTTACTTAAGGCTTTCCTTAATATCTGGTCAATAAATAGCATTAATCTGTATTTTTTGTCTTGTCTTTATTCGTAAAATTTATTGGAAACTGAATAATTATTTCTTCGAGGATCCTGAAATTATTGTCAGATTGTTTTCCTAGACATGCATCCTCCCTACTTAAAAACGTCCGCGTTATGAACTTATAGTGATACTATCAAAGTAGTCTATGAATTAATTTAAAATAGATTAAAAAATTTAGAAGCAGAGGATGGTGACGTGCCTACAAATTTCATCTGTCTCAGAATCAGAAGTTTTAACCAAACCTAAAAATAGATTAGTTCACGGCGCCTAGAAGAGGTATGTCCCACAAAGAATTTAGGGATAAAAAAAGAAAGAAATTTCAACCAATCAAACACTAGTTTTCATCAAACAAAAAACTGTCTCTGTGAGCTTATTTGTAACATTAAATAGAAACGACATTTTCTTCAGTTGCTCCCCGCTAGACGACCAAAATGCTCCGTACATAAAGTTCTTCACTTCCTCACGTTGAGCCCGGTCACAAAAAAAAAGACCTTCCTCTTGATTGCTCATCTCAATAGCCATTCATTACAAAACATAACAACCAGTATTACAAGAAACATTCAAAGAAAGCTTAATTTTTTTTCTTATATAACACACACATTCTACAAAAAGGTACTTTTTCAACCTGCTATGGCGGCTCGGCTGATCACTTACCCCCCCGCTAAAAGGTTGCTTCTCTGTGCCTTTTTTTTTATAAATACTTTCATTGTAATTGTTTGGATGAACTCTTCGCTATTGTACCTAAACTTTTTTAATTTAAGCGTACTACTAGACTGGTGTCAAGATCTCATCAATTTACAGGTGAGTTGGCTATATGTAGGCGTAAGTTCTATGCTAGCATTTTCTTTTCTCATACTTCTCACTTGTAGAACTCCCTTCCGCCTCCATGCTTTCCAGCCAACTTTAATCTGCAAAAATTGAAATGCAATGTCAATCGCTATCTACTGTCTTCATAATTACTCCTTTCTCATTAATGTTTCTGTTCCTAATTCTTTCACACTCTGTTACCCCTTTGGCTTTAGTGGCTTTACTGCCTTGCTCGGGATGATACAAATAAGAACTCTATATTTCTGAGATGAGGTATTATGTACACTATTTCCATTGTTCGGACTATCATCCTCATCTTTCTTGCCGTATTTATGACAACGTTTCAGCCGTTGTACGCTCCGGCCTTCTTCAGGTGTTCTCAAGGACACATGGCACAGTGGATAAAGATCCAGTGACAGGACCCAAAGAGTGTGAGTTCAATACCTGGTTAAGGCGGTGGAAAAGGGGTTAACAGGAGATAAGGGGAATTAACAGGAGATAACTGATAACTGACATCCATTAGACATGGCACGTGAACTAGAACAGTCTACCCCAGCGAGCGAAATAAAGGGTTCAGTTTGACGTTCCAACCACCTGAAGAAGGCCGGAGTGTACAACAGCCGAAACGTTGTGATAAATATGGCAACAAAGATGATGATGATAGTCCGAACAATGGAAATAGTGTAAATAAGAACTCTAATTTTCTTTTAGAAATATTTTACAAACATCCAACACTGCTAAGCAGTTTTTCACACTCTGTAATGTTGGTTAATATTCCTGTATAAATTTGTGGTTATTTGTTACACAAAACTAGAATTGTTTCACTTTGACTCTACCTCTCCTATTTCCTACACCCATGACCTGGTTTATCTATCTTTCCTTCTTTTTTGTCCACTTATGAATAAACCAATGCCGTTGATTTATCGACAAAAAAGGCAATCCGTGTATTTTTATAAGTAGGTTTATACACAATTACGATAGTTCCAGTAGTTACTCAGCATCATCCTGTGAACATGATGCACTTGCCGTATATACTCGTGTACTAGCCGACTCCATGTATCGTACGACCCCCTGAATTTTTTGGCAAAAAATTTTATCGCCTCCCAAAATTTTACCTATGTATAATACAAATGCACGATTTCTTTACCTCTTTAAAAAAAATACTCCTGTATAGTGCGCTACTTTATCTTATGCATAAAAAGCTGGTCATAAAACGAACACTACACTCGAATTTATATAGTATTTCTCTGTAGCGTTGCAGTGTTATTTATGATTTTGCACACACACACACATATATATATATATATATATATATATATATATATATGTGTGTGTGTACACCCTTCACGCAGAACTTTTTCACTGCCAGTTCAAGGAAAACATTTGGGTCACTAACACACAAAAATGCCTAATATCGAGAATATTTAACATCGAAAAACATAAGAAAAATTAATTCCTTTTAATATGTGGAAATATCCACTCTTTGCCTGATGAAGGTCGCGGGACCGAAAACTCCTGTAGCAAAATTATGGAAAATAAAGCAAGCATAATATATTTAAAAAAAAAATCCCCATTACAACCAAAAACGTTTGCGGTTTCCCTCTTTTTAATATACACACTTTTCTCTCGTTGGAACTACTACTAACCTCTTCCCTTTTTATATATATATATATATATATATATATATATATATGAGGATAGAATCCAGGTAGAGCTCAATGTCGAAGAAGGAACATGAATATAATATAAAATGCTCAAACACTAATATTCCATGGTTATAATTTATTACACTGGACTCGTAATCACGCTCCAATTCATCAGGTTAGTCTTTGAACCTTACATAAGGCTCAAACACTAACCTAACCCATGGAATATTAGTGTTTGAGCATTTTATATTATATTCTTGCTATATATATATATATATATATATGCTCTATCACTGATATTGAGCACTTTATCTCATAAATATAGCACACCTTAAAACTATATTTTATATATGTTGCAGGCATAAGCTACGTATTTGTTCGTAGTTGAAGCTATTTTATCAGATGACGAGTTATCACTAATAATACAATGGAAAAATATCAGCCACAAATTCATTTAGATATTTTATTGCTCAAAAGATATTCAGCTTTGAAAATTGATAAAATACCTCATCAAACAAATAATGAATCTTTAATAGTAAAAACGCCTTAGGAAGTATTTAAACAAAACCCTTTAACTATTCAATAAATATCAATATACATTTGCCTTACAAGTTATAGTGTATTTTTGTTACTTGTTTGATTGTGAGAGCAACACACGAATAAAGTGACGCTTGAATACAAACATACGAAGCCCAATATATTCATTGGGATAGTGGCTCGGAATGTGAAATCGGAGAGCCGATTTCGAAGTTCATTGCATTCACTTATCTTACTCGCAAACCCGGAAAAAGGTATAAATATATCTTTTCTCCCCTAACTATGGGTTAAATAGGACAGACTTTAATATTTATACATGGTCGGTGAACAGCCGAGTAGAAGGAAAAGTCTGAATTTGAAACCGGTTTGGCATAGGGCTAGCAACTCCATCCCAGAAAAAATTACTACTTAATATTGACCCTAAAGCACCAAAGCCCAGTGTTCTGAGAGTTATTGCCCCGTACACCTCAGGAGGTCTTTGAGACGTGTGTGTGTGTGTGTGTGTAATATAATTATTATATCCTGTCTGATAAGGGTATCCCAGGAACATGTATTACGGCTAAATGTCCGCAATACGATGACAGGTTTTGTTAAAAACACAGTTAGAAATACCTTTCTCAAATCAATGGTTAAAAATGGATGCAAGCGAATGAAGCTTGTAGGTCTTAGCAAGGACCATCCTTCTTAGAGCCTCGTGGACTGGCGTTACAGAGTGACAACTGTACCAATTAACAGAAACCACAATAATTGAGGACTTTCAAAACAGCAACAACTAAAAGTACCTGTAACGCCTCTAAAACTCAACTGCTCTCCATTAATCATCTGAGAGTCCCATCTCTGACTCACATGGCTGATGCTAACCTCCAGGAAAATGACTCGTTGAGCCTTATTGGGTTAACGTTCTCGGATCACATGAAATAAAAAGACTATATAGAATCCATTCTTAGCTCAGCTGCTAAGAAAGTTGGTTCACTGTGTCATATTGCAGATTTTCCTCTCCAGAATCTTAAGTCTACCATTCGTCCATGCTTAAAATATTGCTGCCACATATGGTACGGTGCTCTTGCTATTTATCTAGAGCTCTTTTATAAAAACCAAAGAATCAGCGATTCTTGGTCAGGTGGCTCAGCTTCAGTCACTTTCCCACCTCCGTAAAGTTGTCACCCTGTGCCTTTTCTATAAATACTTTCATGGTAATTGTTCGGATTAGCTCTTCGCTATGGTAACTAAGTCAGACAGTTATGTGCCATGCGTGGTACACGCGTAGATAATCATGTACCTTTCGATACATGACTGACGAGGCAGATTTTTTTTCTGCAGTAAGTTGCCATTTCTTTCTGCGGTAGACCAGTTGCCATCAAAGGCTGGGAGGAGAAGAGGATTCATATCTTTCCTACACGTAAGTGAATGTAATGGATTCGACTGGAATTCGAACTTGGCTCTTCGATTCCTCAATCCGAGCCGCTATCTATTACATTCACTTACGTGCTAATACCCTTAGGAAAGGTATGAATCCTCTTCTCCCCCAAGCTATGGATAAATAGCAGGACATACCGGGTTCTATAGCCTTGGATGGCAGCTGGTCTACCGCAGAAAGAAATGGCAACGTACTATGGGAAAAAATCTGCCTCGTCAGTCATGTATCGAAAGATACATGATCGCCCTAAAGTATGTATCACACATGGCACATAGCTGACTGACTGATGGTACCTAAAATGTCTTAATTTAAACGCAGTGCTAGACTGGCGTCGAGATCTCATCAGTTTAAAGATGAGTTGGCTATATGTAACCGTAAATTCTATGCTAAGTTTCTTTTCTCGTGCTTCTCGCTTGTGGAACTCCCTTCCGGATTCATGTTTTTCAGCCAACTTTAGTCTTCAAAAATTTAAATCCAATGTCAATCGCTATCCAATGTCAATCGCTATCTACTGTCCTCATTACTTTTCTTTTGTTCTCGCTCTTTAGTAATATTTGTTTTCTAATTCTTCCAAACCCGGTAACTTCTTTTTTTTTAGTGGCTTTACTGCTTTGCTTGGGGTGAACCTGTTTAAACTCTAAGACAATAACAATCTAGATGTTGATATTCCACGCTAAAGTTTAAAGCAAGGTTTGGAGGGAGACCTATCAATAGTGGAAAGAGCAATAATAGTTATTGGTCTTGAGAAACCTTTTCTTTTCCTGAAGGTTTTATACATTTCAACTGAAAGTCATTGAATACCGAATATTTACTTAAATGGAAACGGTTAACATTATCAATCCCCACTCAGATGACCTTCGATTGAGAGTGTTCCCAAGTTACATTATCAATCCCCACTCAGACGACCTTCGATTGAGAGTTTCCCAAGTTACATTATCAATCCCCACTCAGACGACCTTCGACTGAGTGAGATTACATTATCAATCCCCACTCAGACGACCTTCGACTGAGAGTGTTCCCAAGTTACATTATCAATCCCCACTCAGACGACCTTCGACTGAGAGTGTTCCCAAGTTACATTATCAATCCCCACTCAGACGACCTTCGATTGAGAGTGTTCCCAAGTATCTAGATGTTACTTTCAAGTCGCTTTGCTTGGCAAATTTTTCAAAATTAAAAAAAAAAAAATGTTAGCCGGTCAAAATTTTTCATTACTACTCTGGCTCGTGAACAGATATGCGTAGTGTATCAGCCTTTAGGGGCCATGTGTAAGTCGTTAGGGTCATGCAAATGAGTAGCAGATCTGTGATACTGAACAGGATATTCGCTGTATCTTATCTTAATTGGCCAAGACAAAAGTGTACATGTTGGCACTTCTAATCAATTAAAATTCGAATGCATGAGAGCCATGTCTATTGTTGTTTCAGGTTAATTATCATCATCATCATTATTATTATTATTATCATCATCATTATTAAACAAAATGATTGACGTAACTCTTCCAGTATTTTCCAACAGTTAAGAGGAAAGCGCGATTTAAGAAAAGAATGTAAATAAAAAAACACAGTGTTTGTTTGACAATGTTAAACAATATTTCAACAGAATGTCTGTCTTCTTCAAGTTATACTGGAACATTTTTTTTCAAGTATAAAAATATATAAAGCTACAAAAAATTATAAGTCTTTGTACAAACGTCGTTTTTTTTTGTTTTTTTTTTTCGTGGAGTGGGTGTTCTAATGTAAAACGGCTGTCCTGCTAATGAACGCGTCAAAACGAAAGAAAGGCCGCTCGCGTAAAGGCATACAACTGGAACGTGCTTAATATGATGGCGATCTTGTTCATCTTGAAATTTTCCGTTCGTTGATTAGTTACTGAGAGGAAATAATCTAACAGCTTAGTATAAATTTTATGGAATTCTCATGTCACTCTGTTCATTCGCCCCGGGGGTCGGGAAATTAATAATTTGCTTACCTAACTATACTCATGTATTTTAAGGGTCGACTATTATTTTTTTTTTATCAGAATGTGCACTTTAAGATGTCTGTCGAAATTACAGTCGTTAGTAATAAAATGTTCTGCAAGTTCCATTGATGTCACATTATTGTGCCTGACATCATATCTGTGTCCATTAAATTTTTCTTATTTAATTTTTCCGTTGTGCAACCCACATAAATCAAGTCATATTTGGTACACTGGGCAGCGTATATTAAATGGGAATCAGTACAATTGAGACCACCCTCTGTAGAAATAGTGATGTTTCTCTTTGATTTTGTGATAAAATTAACTTATGTTGCTGCACAACGAATAGGGTTTTCCTTTCCTACGAGTGTTTTCGGGGGTACAACGATCCGAAACTCTAATGTTGTTTTTAGGATGGACGCTTACATTTGTTAAAATTAGTCTGATGTTTTGATTTCTTTTGAAACAAACTATAGGCGGGTTGGGAAAATTTCTTTAAAACGCGGATATTTTTGCACAGTATGGGTATAGCTGTCATATAATATTTTCGAAATTCCACCAAAATTCTGGTGCCAATTTGATGACTAATGGGATTCTGTCAGAATTTTTATTGTTTTTCTAGGTTTTGTACTAGTATAAAATTATGGTAATCTTCATTTTTAGCTATCTCATTCGCAATTTGTTTCAGTCGTGATTCTTGACAGCCGCGTTTAACATAATGCCAAATTAAATTAATAGCATGTTTCTAATAATCTTTTATCTCCGTGCAAATTCGCCTTATGCATAAAAATTGCCACTTCGGGTTTGATTTTATCGTATAGGGATGATCAGAACAGCGGTGTAGGTAAATGCGTGATGACATACGTTTGTAAAATAATTCGCTCGTCATACGATTCCTTGAGAACTTTATTCTAGTGTCTAAAAATTCAACACTAACTTTGGAGAAACTAGATGTAAATTTTATTTGTGATCAAAAATTCTTTTGTGCAAAAATATCACAAAATTGTAGAAAATTTAACAATCTTCAAATAGCAGAGGCTTGTTTCAGTAAACCACTGCGCTACCACAATATTATGTTATGTATTTGTTACTAGGGAAGACTACAAAGAAGATAGGCACAATGACAATTTTATTGTCTAGTCCTCATTACAGGAAGTGCTCTAAACAAGGAGTCATAAATGAGTAAAAGGAGAGTATGTAAACGTAACATATATGGTACGCTATAGTTGATGTCTGTTGCCAGAAAATGTTAAACTTTATATAACAATCTTTAAAAAATAAAGTAGCCGTTATAGAAATAAAGAATTTGATGATATACAGCGGGTTTCCTTTAAAAGATCCGGTTTGTATCATTAGATTTCCTAACTAATATTATACAAGGCCGTCTAAATTTATGTAGCTATCATGAGACATCTGAAGTATGAGTAACTAAAAGTGATGAAAATATAATCCCAAAATTAAAATACCTTAATGTGACAAACTTCTCTTTGTTATTTTAACAATAAGCTCGCTACCGAAATGATTGTGGAGGATTGTGTGTACATTTGATACTTCCATTTTTGAAAGAGAAGTTTGTAAGAAAATTTCTATTTTGTAGATATAGTTTGTTGAATTTCTTTCTCAGCCATTTCTAGGAAAATCTTTGTAGAGATTTATTGCGAATATCTCAATCTGGTACAAAGCCACATCCTACCGAATTAAAAAAAAAAAAAGAAGCTTGCTTGCATTAAAAATTAACATTCAAGACCCAAACCTTTGCATGGGTTTGAAGGGTTTGGTACGTGTCGGCGTAACCCATGTGGCATCGCTGATTCGGCGTCATAAAAATAACTGGACTATTTGGACAGCCGTTTAGGCGTCAGACTGTTTCGAGGTCTATCTTTGACCAGAGGCACTCCCTTCCCCCCACCCCTAATGGATAAAACATTGAAATCACCCAACTTTCAATATGACTTTTATTCATTTAGGGAATTAAGGATTATATTAAAACAGTAATGGAATAATGTAAATTAAAAAATTGAATTAAAAATATTATATTTTTAAAAAGTTAAAAAACTTAGTAAAGCTATTTAATCATCGAAATTACTTCTTCATTTCGTAATTATGAACAACACCCTTCAAGAATTTACTAGGATCTATGTAATCTCACTTTACATCGATCTTTCTGTTCACATCACCAAAACTTAAATTCAGTATCTCTCTTACTTATTTCGTCAAAAATAAAAAGCTATCCATCGTGTATCACTTTGTTTTTTCCACATTTTTTAAAAAAATATTTGCTTCCATTTGGGATAAAAATGCTTTGACGCCTGAAACTGCACTGAAGGAAATATAATATAAAAATACCTCCAAATGCTCCTCTTCTTAAATATAAAAAATGCATCCAACTACTACTTTTTTTTTTTAAATTGGACTATTCGAGCATATAACGATGAAGTACTAATTTGTAAATGAAAGAGAGAAAATTTGACTATAATGACGTCGTAATCTGACGCTTAATCGTCCCTTAGCCGAAAAATTCCTATGTCGAATGGGCTACGCCTGAACGTCCCATTACCGGGTTTGAACGCCAGTTGTTGGCGCCGATAGGAAATATCCCATTTTTCACTCAGCAGAAAAATTTCAACATGATTTGTTTATACACGGAAGTAACCAAAAATGACGAGATTTTTTTTTTAAGAACTCTATGATAAACGTCTATCTTCAGTGGTCTGATGACTATCGTCATTGATGGTGTGGCGAATGTATTTAAGATTTTCGTCATTACAATTTGGTGAATGCCGATCAGACTGCGTTTGCTCTTCTAGTGATATCTGAAAAGCGAACACCACTCGTACACTTTTTAAAAAAAATCATTTCACCTCAAGTATGGCGGTAATGCCACTAGTAAGTAGGAGTTTACAGGAAGTTAAAGTGAAAGACAAGACTGAAAATAGAGAAGATTGAGGAGAGGCCAAAGCTGAGCGAGCTTCAAGAAGACTGAAAATGGCGATAGACGTTGCATTTAAAAAATTTTAAGATTATAGTTCTCAGGGGAGCAAGGAAACGGAAGGGAGTTTCACAGGTGGAAAGTGCGAGAAAGGAAACTGTCTGAGTAGAAGAGGTTGCATTTAGCTAGCTTCCTCCTTAACAACATTCTCGAAACAGTAGAACAGTCCCAGGAACATTTTTCTCTTTCTGCTGCCCCTAACAAAAAAATATCACATTTTCTTCTTTTTTTTCAACCATCGCTAAAATCACCAAATTTGCTTTAGAACACAAGAAAAGGCTACAGGACATTCATGGCACCACAAAATAAAATGTAGGAGTTGGGGGCTAAATCATATATTAAAAGTGTAGGGGGTGCTAAGTTTTAAAGATTCTTGAGTCTGTAGTTTTTATTTGATTCTCTCATAAAATGAATATTTTATTATATCTGTCATCTTCCTGTAATCTCTTGTTTTGATTTAAATTCTAAACCTTTTTGCTGTTCATTTGTATTTATTTTCTGATGTAAGACCTCTAGAATTTTTTTCCGCATATAAGACTCAGAAACAAATGTTTCGAAAAAATGTGTGAAATTAAATTTTCTAGCTTATTTTGAAAATTAATGGCAATAATGAATTTATACAAATGTTCCAGCTCAACACAATAGGGTTGGCGCCAAGAAATCAATTTTCTTGGCCGGTCCAGCAAAAGCGTGAGGGAGCTGAAGACCCACAAAGCCAGCTATAGTGCTCTTGATCCAGCAAACAAATCAGTCAGTCGAAAACCACGCCCTGTGGTATATTATTTCCTAGTGTCGACTCGTGACACCTCGAGATGAAATGTGCAACTCCGTCCATTACGCTCTCCGCATTCGATTTTCATTTTGGGTTGCCCATGTTAAACACTATTTTATGTATACTGCACATGGGTCTTTTGTGCATCCAATATAATTTCTGGGTATCATATATTTTGCTACCCGCCGACATTTCTTAGCTTTGTATACTTAATACAAACGCACAATACTGAGATAATCACTGAAGATCGAACACCTGGCGCCTTCTTGGTTAATCTGATAAACGCTATGACAAAAATTCTGAATGGGATTTTTATGTACTTGCTGACCCAATAGTATCGAAGCAGAATTATTCCTTTCTTATTTTCTTTACTTTCATTTTTCTTTTTTTTTCTTTTCCTTCTCTTCATTGTTTGCTTCGTTTTCCTTCTCTTCTTCGTTTGCTTCGTCTTCCTTCTCTTCATTGTTTGCTTCGTTTTCCTTCTCTTCATTGTTTGCTTCGTTTTCCTTCTCTTCATTGTTTGCTTCGTTTTCCTTCTCTTCTTCGTTGGCTTCGTTTTCCTTCTCTTCATTGTTTGCTTCGTTTTCCTTCGTTTGCTTCGTTTTCCTTCTCTTCATTGTTTGCTTCATTTTCCTTCTCTTCATTGTTTGCTTCATTTTCCTTCTCTTCATTGTTTGCCTCGTTTTCCTTCTCTTCATTGTTTGCTTCGTTTTCCTTCTCTTCATTGTTTGCTTCGTTTTCCTTCTCTTCTTCGTTTGCTTCGTTTTCCTTCTCTTCTTCGTTTGCTTCGTTTTCCTTCTCTTCATTGTTTGTTTCGTTTTCCTTCTCTTCTTCGTTTGCTTCGTTTTCCTTCTCTTCATTGTTTGCTTCGTTTTCCTTCGTTTGCTTCGTTTTCCTTCTCTTCATTGTTTGCTTCGTTTTCCTTCTCTTCATTGTTTGCTTCGTTTTCCTTCTCTTCATTGTTTGCTTCGTTCTCCTTCTCTTCTTTGTTTGCTTCGTTCTCCTTCTCTTCTTTGTTTGCTTCGTTTTCCTTCTCTTCATTGTTTGCTTCGTTTTCCTTCTCTTCATTGTTTGCTTCGTTTTCCTTCTCTTCATTGTTTGCTTCGTTTTCCTTCTCTTCATTGTTTGCTTCGTTTTCCTTCTCTTCATTGTTTGCTTCGTTTTCCTTCTCTTCTTCGTTTGCTTCGTTTTCCTTCT
Organism: Acanthosepion pharaonis; assembly: GCA_903632075.3. Classification (NCBI taxonomy): domain Eukaryota; kingdom Metazoa; phylum Mollusca; class Cephalopoda; order Sepiida; family Sepiidae; genus Acanthosepion; species Acanthosepion pharaonis. The sequence goes on from CAHIKZ030000174.1 coordinate 769,816, forward strand.
CTTCATTGTTTGCTTCGTTTTCCTTCTCTTCTTCGTTGGCTTCGTTTTCCTTCTCTTCATTGTTTGCTTCGTTTTCCTTCGTTTGCTTCGTTTTCCTTCTCTTCATTGTTTGCTTCATTTTCCTTCTCTTCATTGTTTGCCTCGTTTTCCTTCTCTTCATTGTTTGCTTCGTTTCCTTCTCTTCATTGTTTGCTTCGTTTTCCTTCTCTTCATTGTTTGCTTCGTTTTCCTTCTCTTCATTGTTTGCTTCGTTTTCCTTCTCTTCATTGTTTGCTTCGTTTTCCTTCTCTTCATTGTTTGCTTCGTTTTCCTTCTCTTCTTCGTTTGCTTCGTTTTCCTTCTCTTCATTGTTTGCTTCGTTTTCCTTCGTTTGCTTCGTTTTCCTTCGTTTGCTTCGTTTTCCTTCTCTTCATTGTTTGCTTCGTTTTCCTTCTCTTCATTGTTTGCTTCGTTTTCCTTCTCTTCATTGTTTGCTTCGTTTTCCTTCTCTTCTTCGTTTGCTTCGTTTTCCTTCTCTTCATTGTTTGCTTCGTTTTCCTTCTCTTCTTCGTTGGCTTCGTTTTCCTTCTCTTCATTGTTTGCTTCGTTTTCCTTCTCTTCATTGTTTGCTTCGTTTTCCTTCTCTTCTTCGTTTGCTTCGTTCTCCTTCTCTTCTTTGTTTGCTTCGTTTTCCTTCTCTTCTTCGTTTGCTTCGTTTTCCTTCTCTTCATTGTTTGCTTCGTTTTCCTTCTCTTCTTCGTTTGCTTCGTTTTCGTTCTTTACCTTTTCTTTCGCTTGTTTCTCTTCCTTCCTACATCACTGTTCCCTCCCATCTCTTCGTTTCCTCCCTCTCTTTATATCAGGACTGCTCTTCCCTACCTTGTTCTTTATTTTTATAATGACCTAAAATGGCGATACATGTAGAGTAAAGTAATGCGTTTGAAAACCAACTATAAAGCAAACATTTCCATTGTTATAACGTTTTTAACCTCTTATCATTTTTTCTTCAGAGAAATTACTTATGTTTATTCATTAGATCAGCATATGACTGCTATTTTTATTATTAAATCGTTTGTGTTTCTGCGTAAGCTAAAATAATAGGCGTTCTGTTTAGACAGAAATTACAATTACAACGAACCTAAACGCTTTCAGATAAGAAAATTATTCCTTTTCATTAAAATTTTCGAAGGTATTTTCTTAGGAATTTTTTTTTTTCACTGGGTATTCGTCTTTTTCCTTGAATACACAACATTTCAACAATTCTCCAAAATGGACATTTTAAGATACTTAAAGCAGTTATAAATGAACTGCCGAGAAAACTAACTACATTTTCTCGTCGTCAAAGCACCGAAAATCGTTATTTTGTTCGATAATACCAGAAAAAAGATCTATTAGTGACTAACCGAAAAAAAATTCGTTCTCTTGAAGGAATTCTATTTGGTCTTTATTTCCTGTCTCTTCAGCGGACGATCAGAAACTATCAAGCGACTCCTTTTCTTTATTATCTCTGAATTGCTATGAGTGTTTGGAAAATTCATCTCTTTGAATTCGGAAATTTTTCTTCTTCATGACTGGCTGCCAACAAAGTTTAGACGACCCATTCTACACTGCTATTTAAACCATAAGTAGAAGATGAAAAGATGGATTCCTGCCTTTCCTATGGGTATTAGTGTGAAATAAATGCACATTTTTGGTTGAAATTTGAACTCAGTTTGCCGGTTACACTTCGTGTTGATAACTATCAAACAACCCGCACAATCCATTAAATATTACCTGTCAATGATCGACGATATTCATGATATAATCGGAGTATATAGTTTCACATATGACCCTATTCACACTTCTCCCCGATCTTTGGAACGGAAATATGTCTATCCCTTATTTCCTATATGTAAATTTCTGTACTTGCTTGGTTTGGATGTGTGCAGTTCGTAGTACGAATCAAGGATTGTTCCCTCTGATGACGATCAGGGATTCTGTATTATTAGAAGAGATGGTTAGTCTTCGCTTCTCATTTTAATTTATTACATTCTATAGACGAGCCTGTGGTTGGTTTTCCGTGTCTGCTGTGAACGCTGTGACATCTGCATATCATATGCTGTAAAGACTGCAGGCGCAATGACGAACACTGATAGGAATTTTAATTCTTTCAGTATCGTCTCGTTCAAGATGGCTGAGAAGAGACATGTTTGTCTTGATCGCTTTTCTATTTCCGTGCATTAACTGAATTCATTTACTATTCATATGTAGGAGGTTTTACTCCCAGTACAAATTCCGTATTCTAATATCTTTCACATACATGCACACACACACACACATATATATATATATATATATATATATATATATATATATATATATATATATATATATAATTATTATTTATAAAAAATTATAACATAAGTATGTTATAAAATCACTACAAAAATAGCCATTTTGTTTCAACACACTAGGTGTCTTATCAAGTGATGATGTTGAAGATAAAAGATATATATATATGTATATATATATAAAATACTATTACTTTAATTGAAATATATTTGCGAATATATACACACACACATCTCTCTCTCTCTCTCTCTCTCTATATATATATATATATATATATATATATATATGTGTGTGTGTGTGTGTGTAAAATGTCTTTTTTGTGTATATATATATATATATATATTTCTTATTTGTATCTCTATATTTTTTTAAGTTTATAGAATAGTTTTTTTTTTCTTCCTTCTCTCGTGTTTGTCTTCATAGTTCTTTCTCCTAGTCTGTTACTCTTCCAAGGCGAGACATTCAAGTCTACCCTATTTTTAACAAAAGCTGCGGATCATTAGCGCAACGTAAGATCTTTCAATGAATTTAACAGCTGCATAAAGAAATTTAAAGCAATATAAACACGCGCAAATCGTTGATCTCAAAGATTTTTGCCTCGAAAACTCCATTGAATACTGATCAGTCTCTCGAAGTACCGGCGTCTTGCCACGTTTGAAAAATATTCTTTGAAGACATCGTGAAAAATGTCTTTTTCATCAAGCTGACATTTCTTTCTTTCTTTTTCTCGAATCGTTCCCTTACACTACGTTTTGAGAAATTCATTCCTGTCTTCTTTCACAGTTTAACTTCTTTGTGTTAAAAATTTTTGTTTAACTAGCGATAAATATTTCTTTTCCATATTAAAACTTTGTAGTGTCCTATCAACAATCAGTTTAGAATCTTGAAAAAAGAATGGTATTAGAATAAATTCGTCTTGCTATTGTTCTCCGGAAGTAAAGTACTTGCACGTATTGTGTGCTTATTTTATGACAACTTTACACGAGACAAAACCATAAAACATGATGTGGATGGCAAGAAAATTTCAGTGTCCAATATCACACATAAAGGGCTAAGATTTCTAGCTGCAGTTGCTACAGAAAAATCTTGATAATTCAGCCATTACATCGATTTCTCTTTCCCTCTCCCTCTCCCCCTCTTTCTTTCCCTTTCTTTTTCCCTTTCTCTTTCTCTCTTTCCCATCCTCTTTTCTCTCCCTTTCCTTCGCTTTCTTTTTCTCTTTCTGTCTTTCTTTTCCACTTTTTCGTTTTTTTCTCTGTTTCTCTTTCTTTTCCTACTTGTTTTCTCACTTTCTTTTTTCTTCCTAGTGATAACTTTACATTTCTATGATATATAAATTCACTTTCCTTACATTTCCAAGATTATAATCTAACATTATTATACATAGATTTATTCGAACTGACATCTTCATCTTGGTTTTTCTCTACGTAACCTTACATATGTTACATACAAGGAAGGTGCTCAGGGTACTTTACATACTCTAAACCTATAAACCATTTCCCAATTAGTCACGTTTCTCCACAATCATTACTGCATTGTCAATCATAGCTGGAATGTGAAGGATTTTTTTTTTGTTTTGCTAAAACTCTAATTTTTTTACGTATAAATTAATAGTAATTGCTTATTCGTTTTATGCCATTTTGGCTTAAAAATAACTTCTGCTTTCGGATAACGGAAAAAACCTATATATTAAACTTTTTAGTTCTACTCTTCGGCGCAAAAATGAACACATTTTAGGTAATATTTTTGTGTGTGTTATTTGCTCTTCATTTCTTTTCTTTCGCTTTTTCTTTTCTACTTTTCTTTCTCATTTTCTTCTTCATTCTTTCCTTTCCTTTATCGTCAAACCGTCTTGTCAATATAGTGATCACCCGCAAGATTTCGTTTCCTTTTTGTTGATTAAAATTCTTTTCAAACCAATCTTGCTTTTGGATTCCTGTTCTTTCCACATTCGATGCCACAGACAGATCACTCGTCAGACGATCCGGCGCCATTTTATCTGTGACAGCATTTCCGGTAAAATCCGAATGCAGCGAGACCAAAGACACTGCATTTTCATCTTAACGATTTCTGAATGCTTAAGTGCATTGGCTACTATATTAAAGAAATAAGATCCGTGCGCATTTTTCCAGCCGCGCACACACATATATATATATATATATATATATATATATATATATATATATATACTGACAATAACACATTCCGTCATAGACGCGCACTTCACGCTTGTTCGTTTTCTTCTCTTTTCTTCGTTCCTTTCTTACGCTGAACTTGCCGAACTCTTTGCCAGCACACACACGATCGTGACTCTCCCTCGAGGATGATGGTTTTGTTTTGTTTGCTTCAGTCAGTGGATTCTCAGATGGCTAATGAGACCGATTTTTACTTGAAAGGTTCTTCGACACTGAGGACAGGTTGTTCCAGGTTGTAGATTAGGCCGGCCTTTTCGACATCTTTTTTTCCTCTAGTTCGGCTGATCGTCTGGATTTTTTAAAATTGTTGCTCCGTCTCTGACAATAAATCTCCAGAGATTCATATCCATTACACTGGATTCCCAGATGTCGATGTTATATTTCTTTGTTTTGTTTTAAAAACGTGTCGTGTCTCTTACACTCTTCTATGTAAACCGGATGTTGACGACCAGAAGCAGAATGGGAAAACACGTCTCTGCGTATCATGGTCCGACGCATGTTTTCAGTATTAAACGAAATAAAATGAACTATATATTGACCAGTAAAAATGACTCCTGCTAAAAGACCCAAACAATGATTTGGAATCAATACGACTAATATAAAGTCTTCAATTCAACACCACATAGGTCAGAGACCCGGCTGAGATGTCGACACGCAGAGGCTGGCCAACAACGCAGCAAGCACAATGAACGCGATGCTATCAATTTCAAATTTCAACACCTACGCCGCCGTTTTCACAGAACATCAGCCAACAGCCACCAACATTTTTACTCCTTTTTTTTTTTTCTTCCTCTCTCACTCTGTAGCCTTTACAACGGCAACGGGTAATAGTTTGTGTTATGGAGTGGTTTCACAGTAGAGGCTTGTATTTGTACTAAGTCGGTCCTAAATTAGGTTCGACGTACAAAACGTTAGGAACTTGATATAATAGGTAATGACGCAGAGAAATCTAGTTGTGGTTGCTGATACTTTAGTATCCGACTAACGATCGTCCGGCATCGACTGACTGACCGAACCACTGAGCGACTCCCTCTACTACTACTACTTATTATAGGTGGGAGAGTCTATTAACTATAGAATAGGTGTGTTCCACTATAACAGTTTGATGGCTTTGTATATATATATATATATATATATTATACATTTATTTACCTAAAATCCGATGTATTCTTTTTCCTTGAATTCACGTTTGCTGAGGCGAAGAAGAAATTAACCTCTACAGCAATAACAAGTTCTGTCTTCCAGATTATCCATTCTTTGCTTCCGCAATAAACGTCCTTGAATCTCTACTTTTGACAACCTCTTTTCCGAATTCCTTTCAGTTGGGAGTAAAAGATTTGCTTTGGTAAGAGGGTGTCATCCAATCGCACCAGATGTTTACTCCATCGAAGTTGATTTTTCTTTTTATGACGATGGCTTCAATGCGGGTCATTTTAGCCTGTTCCAGTACGCTGACGTTCGTTCTGTCTTAACTGTTGTTCAATCAAGGTTCTTCGAAGACAATGCTGTTGAAATTTTACAAGGAATTTTAGATGTCATCGATATGTTGTCTCAGAGGCATACGGGCGAGTTGGAATCGCTTCTGCCTTATGCACTGACATTTTGGCGTCTGTTCTGATATCAAGATCTTGGAAAACTCTATTTCGAAGGCAACTAAAAGTTGATCCCATACACACGCACGTACACATATCCAGCGGTGTACCTAACGTTTTGCCGCCTGGAACAGTCATAGAATTCGAATCGCCTCGAAACAACATCCCAAAACTTGGCAACATGTACAAAAATATAAAGGTTCCAATTACGGCCATTTTGGTATGTCTATATTTCCTCAAGTACACATTGCACAGTGGGTAAAGACGTTAGTTAGATCCAGTGACAGGACCCAAAAAGTGTGAGTTCAATACGTGGTTAAGGCGGCGGAGAACTTGGAGAGGGGAACTAACAGGAGATAACTGATAACTGACATCCATTAAACATGGCACGTGGAACTAGAACAGTCTACCCCAGTGAGCGAAATAAACGGTTCAGTTCGACATTCCAACCACCTGAAGAAGGCCGGAGCGTACAACGGCCGAAACGTTATAATAAATATGGCGACAAAGATGAGGACAATAGTCCGAATAATGTAAATAGTGTACGGCCATTTTGTTTTGTTTTGATTGCAAGAAACTGAAGCAAAATAAGATTGAAAAACATATTTAAAAATATTTGGAAAAATAACAATTTTTAGAATAAAATTGTTATATGAACAATATAGTCTCTATGAAAAAAATCCCCCCTAACAGAAACTCAGTAAATATCCAGCGTATTCTATATCTCCGTGCCGTACCCCTTAAGTTGGTAGAGGATCATGACTCTCCATAAATTCTTATCCTTTGCAGATTTTAAAAATGGGTGCTACTATAGTATATCTACCGGCCATTTTCTACTATAGTATGACATCTACTATTCATTTTTGCTATGGTATGATATTTACCAGCTGTTGAAAATATAAAATATGTTAGGGTTAAGGTTAAAGGCTGTGAATAGTGAACTGGTCATTTATTAAATCACCAAATAATGATTTTAATGTTTGTAAACTGATTAGATATCATTTAAAATAAAAACAATAAACAGGTCATCGTTTTTCCTGAGTATTTTCTAGCAATAATGAGTGCATCATCATTTACGGTAGGTTGCAAATGCCTCGGGAGATATCATACTGTAGTAGCACCTAAAATGTCTGTCTTTTTAATATCCCTCCCACTCCCTGCTCTGCCATCCATTTACACAAATTTATTAGGTAAGTTACTTGCTGTTTTCCTTCTTGTCATCAGTATATCCTGTGAGTGTCAAATTTTCCAATCCTTCTTTCCTCATTACACATCTCAGAAAATTCAGTTGCCGGGATTAGCGAGCCACTCTAGCAAAAGGGCATATTTGAGGGGCCGACCATACATCGTTTTGTGATATCTAGCAGTTGATCACAAAGCAAACCTTTCGCAGTGATACTTTTCGTGTGATAACAAAATCTTCAACTGAAGTTTGATAAAAGTCACTGGTGTAAAATACAGAGTAAATATAGAACTCCTTATGGTAAAAAGTATATGTCAAGATTAGTAATCACATAGGAATAGATATCCTGTGACGACAGAGCTCACTAAAGAAGTCATTTTCTACAATTAGCATGTTAAATATTTTCTACGGTAAGGCAGGCAGTAGTCATTGATTATCTGTACGAAGTCTTGTCGCGCTTCTGTATGCCGTGTCCCTTCAGGACATTAGCGTTGGTGGCTTTCCACAACTTCCTATCTTTCTTAGCTTAAGGTTATCATTTTGCCATCCCTCCCATTATCTTCCATCAATTTTTACAATCTCGTTAGGTTATTCCCTGTTTTTGTCTGCACCTCTTACTTTCTGTGAGTGTCAAATTCTTCAAACCTTCTTTCTTCATTCCAGAAAATTCAATTGCTTCTTTCCGATTCTAAGTGTAAATGATCTTTTTGTTTCCATTTTCTTTACATGCTCACTTCATTGTATTCTCATGACTCCTCTGTCGAACAACATCTCCGTTAACTGGTCATCTCTTTATCTGTGAGGAAATTGTCCAACATTCACTGATATTACGTAATAGTTAATCAAATTTCTTTTGTTTCTAACGAAAGTTTCCGGTTCTGAATTTAGACAAAACTAGCAGAAGTGGAATGAGTAAAAGAAAATAGCAAAACAAATTTTCCTTGTTACTTCATATTACTAATTCACCTAAATACGACCCCCACAAAATTTGTCACCCGGAATGGACTGACACTGCCGCCACCCTGCTGGTCCACCAATGCATATATCTATACGATCAGTATTATACACAGGTGTACATTAGGGTTGGTCAGTTCTGAAACTATAGTATTTCACTCAATTTGAAAGTTGGTGCTTGAAATGTTTGTTTAAATAATGACACAAAATATTTTTCCAAATCGTTACCGTTTATTGAAGAAACTAGATTAAAATTTAGCTTCAAAATCGTAGCGTTGGAATTTCATTTCGTCGATCAGTGAAAGACTTATAGAACAGCTTTATAAAATTTATAATTTAATGAGGCTTTACAAATTGTTTATAGACAAGATGCATGGCGCAAGCACATTATTATTAAATCGAAATTTTGAATAACATTTCATGTATTACCTGAAGTTCTAAGTGTGAAGTATTGTCCTTATTTGGTGAAATATTCGAACTGGTATCTTTAATTTTATTTATAGCATTGTCAGTACATCCAATTTGGCTCTAATTTTTGTTTGACGAACTACGGTCGTCGCTTCATTGCGGTTGGAATATTCAGACCAATACCCCAAAGTTGCACCTTCTCGATTTCTCACTAAAAGTCAAAAATCATATCCCCCCCCCCAGACGAATGCTTTTCTTACAATAATGAATAGCGTAACGCGTGTGGTATGTATCGGACAAATCTTATTGTCTCCAACAGGGAAATGTTGCTGACCACTCGTCAGCAACAAGCAGGGTACACTGAGTGTGAGAACTTCCCCCCTCCACTTTTTTAGGTCTTCTACTCGCTACCAATTCAAAAATCACTAGAATATTTTTAAGGAAGGCAGTCCTTTTTTGGCATGAAATTTCACGTTCCCGCTTGCGGCTAATTCAATTCCAGCACCAAGAAAAAGAACTCACTATATCTTGCTTCTTTCCTTTTTCGCTTGCGAAACGTGTGACTGTCCACTTACTTTATCAAATATTGCGTATTTCAGAAAAACAATTTATTTCCAATGACCTGTATGGTCCTTTACTATTTCTTTTCTTTTTATGTGCCATGTTCTTTCAGGACGTAGGCGATCATGGCTCTCTACCTCCCTCTATCCCTTGCAGCTCTCAACAAGTTGCTTCCTTCTGCTTCCTCCCCCAGACCACGTTATGTCATCCACTTGCTTAAGGCCGCTAGGCATGCCACGCGCTGTTTTCTCTTGTCTCTCTTTCCCTCTATTCGACCCGTGAGTACCAGATCCTCCAGGCCCTCCTTCCTCATTATGTAACCCAGAAACTTCAGCTGCCTCTTCCTGATATTAAGTCTAAGCCCCCTCCTTGTTTGCAACCTCTCTAAGAACTCATCGTTGCTCACACGCTCGGTCCATGATATCCTTAGCATCCTTCTGTAGAACCACATCTCTGTCGCCTCGAGTCTCTACTTCATCTTTGAGGAAATCGTTCAAGATTAGTTGTCGTAAATAAGGACATATGTCACGTATCAGTTCAGTATTTATTATTTAGGTGGTGTTTTTTTTTTTCTTTCTATCCTGGACCTACATAATCACTAGCAAATCAGCGTGCCAAATAACAGAAACCATATCACTTGAGGACTTTCAACAGCATCAACAATTAAAATGGATATCACATGTAACTCGAAGAGAAAATAATAACCTAAACAAAATATTAACATTCCACACTACTTTAAATAAAAGGTTAGGAAGAACCCCCCCCCCGTCAATAATGATAAGAGCGATAATATCTACTGTACTTTTGAGACCTATTTTCCATTAAAAGTTTTAAAAAAAACAAAAAAGGATTTTATAAATTTGAACCGACACTGGCTCTCGGTCAATGAATGCCGAACATTTTCTTGGTCAGTAAACAGCTAATATTATCATTAGATTCTACATCCGCAATGTTACATCATTACGTTTTGGTTGGTGGTCTCTTCAACCTTCCTCGGTCTTATATGATATCCATTAAACTTTTATAGATGTTTTTTCAATGCCTACTTCGTCATTTGTCAAACGAAAGCAAATCATTAATAGTAAAAATCGAACTGCATTGCAAATATAAGAAATTCGATTCACCCTATTCCAATCTTATGTCAAATTATGCTAAATTTTATATTTTATGCATTTCTTTATGAATTATTTTTAGCTTCATAAAAATTATTTGGAGACTTTTTCATTTCCACTGCTTACATTGTGAAGGGGTGAAAAAGACTGACTCTTTAAAAAAAGTAGAATTATTTGAATTAAAAGTTAGCATTGACTTCCAGAGGTCAGTTACGAAATCTGACTTTAAAAATCCATCTTACATATTTATAAATTTACCATTCATCCATACATTGAATATGGCTGACACGAGATATATAGCAGGAGCATCAGACCAGATATGTCGAGATTCTTGAAAAAATCTAAAGAATCGTCTGTAATGTAATTGACCCTGACCTGACATCTCGACTTCAGTCACTTTCTCACCGACGCGATATGGCTTCCCTCTGTCTTTTCGACTAATATTGTCATGGCAGTTGTTCTGATGAGCTTTCCTCCTTGGTACCTCGACTACATCAATTTAAGCATGCTTTCTAGATTAGCAACTAAGCATCGCGATTTTACTGTTGAACTACCTATATGCAACCGTATGTTCTATCCTAATAGTTTATTTTCTCGCACTTCTCATCCGTGGAACTTCCTTCGAACTTATTGCTTCCTTCCAATTACAATCTTCAAAAATCTAAATAGAATGCCAGTTACCATCTTCTGTCTTCCTGACCTCCGTACTTTTATTGTCCTTTATCTTCTCTAAAATCTTCTCATTCAATTCCACTCGCAGTAACCCCTTGCGTCATAGTGGCATTATCGCCTTGCTTGAGGTGAAATGATTAAAAAGAATATCTAACTTAGGCAATAAAATGTTTATGAGTTGATCTTTGCTACAAGTGAAGTCTCAATATTGGTTAATAAAGTGTTTTACCACAGTATGTCTTGTGCATTTCGTTACTGGAAAATATGAAGCAGATTCTTAATGTTTACTTAGGCTATTGCTTCACTAATATTAAATAACTTGTACTTTTTAGTCAGACCTCATATACCCTACAACTCGAGCAATACCAGCTCGTAAGAATCAGGATATCAACCAAAACACAGGAATGTATTTTCATTTTTATAGACTTAAGACAAAATCACCTGAACACCACCCAGAATCTTCATTATGTTGACTGCCAGACGTCAAATACTTTAAGAGACCAAACTTTCTAATAACCAACTTAAACTATTTAAAAATTGTGTTGATTTATAGCTGCTGTTGAAGTCACAACATTGTTTTCACACTAAAAATATCACTGCGCAATTTGTGAAATGTTTGCTTAGTGATCAAAAGCCAAATAACACTTCCAAGAATGTCTGGTTGAACACAGAATTATTTAGAAGCAATACCGTCAGCTGAGAAGAAGCAACGCACAACCAGAATATGCATAGATCGTGCAAAAAAAGCAAAGTACGACGAGAAACACGATGCTTTTGTGTCGTTTGTAAAGGCAAACCACGTCTCTGCCTCGTTTCCAAAATCCCCATTCAAACACCTAGTTCAGAAATTGGACATTTCTCTTGCTTTTCAAAGGCTTCGTTTATGTGTTATATTTTCAATAACTTTTTCCCATCCCTGCCGTAGACGCTAGATTCCAAAAACAACGAAAACCTCGTGGCTGTAGCCTTGATGGCAAGACCACAAAATGAGAACTCTTGGTCAACGTAATAATAATAACTGCTAACAACGAATTATCATTGCGTGTGAACAGGAATACAAATTGCACACTTTGATTATTAATTTCCAGATTAGACTGGAAATTGTTTTATTTTCAAGAACATTTAAACGCGATTGTGATGATAAAAATCTAGCTGTTATATTCTATTTTGCGGCTTTACTATACGAAGCATACAAATATCCGTACATTATTGTAATAAAATAAAGGAAACTATTCTAAAGTTAGCATTTAATAAGCCTGTTATCAAACTTCAAATTGGGTTGGAAATTTTGTTAAAGTTAGCGCGATACCATTAAACGTCGACTCGGCTAAGTGGGTTTTCATCTGGAAGACAGCCAAAAGTTAGATCTGATGATCATTGTGTTAACTGCTTAGAATAATCTTATCACAAATTCTGGTGTTAAGTACTTTAAACTAGTAAAATCATTGCTACTTTCCACACATCAGGTATGTTCCCCTCATTTACTTACTTATGCTTCAAATTTAAAGAATTCATCAATTTGGTCGACATAAATTCACCCTTGGATTTTTCACTCCCCGGTAAATGTTTCAAATTTAGTTGATAAAAATAACGAGAAGAGTTTATTACGGGATGCTAGTGTTTAGATAGAAACATGTCTCCTGGAATATTTATCCCTAAAAAATTATTGCGGACTCATTGTGAGTCCAAGTAAAAAATGCGAAACACAAAACAATATAAAACAAATGACAACTAATTGTATGTATCAACAAAAAGAAATTACATGAATATACAATTACAATAAAAGGAAACATTTAAACTAGCTATAAGCGAATGTGCTTGTTTGTGTGTGTGTGAAATTTGTGTACGTGATAGACACGTGTGTATATGTGAGTGTCCGAGAAATAAACGTATGCGACAGACGTGTATGAGAGAGTTTAACAGTCCCAAAAACTAAAAGAATAAAAAACGCACGCGAGCCTAGCGGCCACATTCCAACTATACATGCAAATACACCTGGGTGGAAAAAAAGTGAAAAGACGCTAGGGAGAGAAATGCACACCTTTTTATAGGCTTAAGGGGCGTGTTTTGTTTTTGTTTTTTTTGTTTTTTGCGGGGGGGTGCAATTTCAAGTGGGATAAGTCACAAGATAAAAACATCGCTTACTGGTGAGAATTACGAAAGGAATAAGTTAGTATTGCAATTAATTCTGAAATGCACTTAGCAAGTTTGTACAGGCACTGTTGCAGCTTTGATTGGTCAAATTCGATACACTCTGGATCAATTATTGATACAATCATTCAATGCCATCATTTTGCTGGTGCGAAAACAGCAATTTCGATTTCACAATGAAGATAACCTTAGCTAAATATTTAATCACAAACATTCATAAACTGTGATTTGAAAAAACATAAGACTTGAAGTTTCAGGCACCAAATCTCAACCATGATATTTGTCTGACATCACATTGGCTGAACTCGATGTCGCGAATGTCATATATTGGGGTATATGAAAAAGTATTTTGGTTTTCGGACCTTGAGAGTTTCTGTATATCATGTAATCTATATCTATAATTCTCAAAATGAGTGTATGTGTGTGTGATCGGATGTTGTTTATGCATTTCCACAGTTTTCATCTGATTTCGATTAATTTTTTTTTTTTTTTTTTTTTGATAGATAATTCTTCAGTGCCGGTTTTGAGTTCAAATTTTCTGGAAAAATTACAACCTTGAAGGTGAAAAATCGAAAAAACTGATTTTTTTTTTTACACTTTGCGCAAAAATCAAAGGCAAAATTTAATGTCTGTAAAAAACGGCGTACAATCCATTTAGAGAGTTGAAATCTAACGCAAAAGATTATTAGAATTATAAAAAATATATATAATAAAAATTATCGTATATTATTACTATGACGGACCATGGAAGAGGTTCCTTCCTTGCATGATTAAGAACGCAAAAACGGCCCTTTTCAGGGCCACCCCCTCCCATTCAAATTGTTAACCACAAGCTCCCCACCCCCACCCCTCAGTTGGGGATGTACCTCAGTTGCAGCCAATTGTTGTTACTAATATTGATTTTCGGGTGGGCTGACTAAACCTAAACTGTTCCAATTGAACGACAAAAATTCCCAGTAATGAAACACCCAGTCGAAGACGGGTTATACTGCTAGTATATATATATATATGGTACCTGTCGATGATCATAGTTCTTCTAAAAAAAATTAGTGTTTAGGCTCGGGTTTTTCTCTTTTTTTTTTTTTTTTTTTTTTTACGCAAGTCACTAAAACGCAAGAGGTTGAGGCTAAAATAATCTGAGAAAAAAAATAAGAGAGATATGAATTAAAAAACAGAACTCAAAGAGACTAATTATGGAAATTGACATTGCATTTGCATTTTTGAAGATAGAAGTGGACAGGAAATCAAGAAAACAGAATAGGGTTCCACAAGCGAGAAGTTCGAAAGAAGAAACTGTTAGCATAGAACTTACAGTTACATCTAGTAATTTCAACAATAAAATGATGAGAACTAGCTGCCAATCAAGTACTGCGCTTAAATTTCTGAAGTTGGGGTATCAAAGAAGAAAGCTCATCAGAAAAATTACCATGAAAATATTTACAGAAAAGGCACAGGGAAGCTACATTACGTAAGTGGGGAATATGACTGACGCTGAGATGCCAGGTCAGGACCTATAACATTGCAGATTTTTGTATTTTATCAAGAATCTCGAAATACATAGCAGAAGCACTAAACCAGGTGTGGCAGTAGTGTTCAGTGAATGGATTAATAATAGACTTAAAAATGTGTAAGATAGATTCCGTCGAGAAAAATGACACAGTGAACGAACTTTTCAAGCAGCAGCGGCGGTAACAACAGACTGTATGTAGTTTTTGAGCTCAGCAGACAATTTGGCCTTATCGAACCGATCATAAGTATCATGATCGCCTAATCATGGCCGTTCATTTCTGGGCTTTATTTTAAACGTAATGTCTCCAGCATTAAAATACAATTTTGAGCAGTACTATTAGTTAATGTTTAATTTGCATTCACTTCCCAAATTCTGC
The DNA here is from genome assembly GCA_903632075.3 of Acanthosepion pharaonis. NCBI lineage: Eukaryota > Metazoa > Mollusca > Cephalopoda > Sepiida > Sepiidae > Acanthosepion > Acanthosepion pharaonis. The sequence continues at coordinate 784,840 of CAHIKZ030000174.1, forward strand.
GAGCAGCTTCAGTGGCTTTGAAATAGTTTAAAATAAGGCCTCAAAATTGAGAGAAACTCGAAAGTTGGTACTCAGACATTTGGCCGAAAATATACTAGCATACTTATACGTATGTCACACTCTTTATCGTAATGTGCTACATATATTTATATTTATTTACTGTATTAATTTATAATTTTTCGTTTCTTTCTTTTGTTTGTTTGTTTTTTTGGGGGGGTTTGGGGGAGTTTTTTTTTTTTTAATCTATTCTATATATATTATTTTTACTTCAAATATTACTGTAAGATAAGTATTTTGAAAAAAAGATTTTACGATATGAAAGATCTTTCAATTTCGATTTTAATGATCATTGTCTTGAAGGTATAAACTAGCTTTTATCTTACTGTTAAATACGAATTTAATTAATTTAATTACTGTTAAATACGAATTTAATTAATTAGGAATTACTTTTTACCCAAATACACTGAAATTTTTTTAAAATGCTAATTTCAATAAACAAATATTGAAATAAGAAAACTTAACTTTAAATTTAGATTTAGTACTTTAATTACTTGAAATTCACTGGTAATTATTAGTCCTATTCTACCTTATAATAACTACTAATTAAAATACTTAAAGTATTGCTTATTACTATTTTTACTTGTACTTTTTCGGCCAAATGTCCGGCCACGCGAAATATGTTATTATAGTTTCTTAAACAAAATCTACATATTTTTAGTATTGATAATGATATTTAATAATGTTATTATAGTTTCTTAAACAAAATCTACATATTTTTAGTGTTGATAATGATATTTAATATGTTATTATAGTTTCTTAAACAAAATCTACATATTTTTAGTATTGATAATGATATTTAATAATGTTATTATAGTTTCTTAAACAAAATCTACATATTTTTAGTGTTGATAATGATATTTAATAATATCGTGAAGTAATAGATAAATTTTCTGAATTACATGAAAACATGCAATAAACTTCGGAGGAAAATTCTTTTTTTAAAAAAAAAAGAACGAAAATACTTTTGATAAAGATTAATAGTTCAGTTTAAAGACAAAGAGCGACATCAAAAGAACGAATTAATTTTTCTTATTTATCTCTCCTAGCAACAAAATAAAAAATAAAAAAAACATCCCCCAACTCGCGGATTGAATAAAAGTTTCACTGAGAAATTCCGATAAATTTTTAATATGAACTTGTCGCGCGACCGCATCTATTGACGTCTGTGCCTATGATCATCAGTAATGGTTTTTATGGCCGCAACAGTTCACAGTTTAGTAGATCGATTAATGCTACGTGTCCGTGGATTTTCTAGCATGACCCAGAAGGCACTCGGGTCTCTTGTTTTTTCACTGGCCTTCGAATACTACACGCAATCAATGTTGAGGAATCTAGGATAAACAATACACATGTATTCTAAAAAATACCAACTTTGGTATGAGCGGTAATTAGCAAATGCGTTTCACAATCCATTCAGTTTTCACTCGATGCCCTTCGACAAACTAAACTTAGTAAATACCCACGAAGAATCGAATACACATAAAGGGGAACATGTTGACAAAACACAAATGTACACACGGACATCAAAGTTTACTTTAGTCTGATACAAATCCAAAAGTGTAGCTAACCTAGTGAAGATTTAATCTGCAATGCATTTGTCGTGTTACAAAACTTAATTATCTGAATTTAAAATATAATTTATGCATATGTCAAATAGTAAGAAATGCGTTACGTGACAATCTGGCAAGAGGTGCGAAATATAAGTCACCTGGACACTTGGTACCAGCGTTTTTAAACAACAGGTTTGTTCTCTATTTACGTTACTCGGACTATTGTCCTGATCTTTGTCGCCATTTATTACAACGTTTCGGCCGTTGTACGCTCCGGCGTTCTTCAGGTGGTTGGAATGTCGAACTGAACCCTCTATTTCGCTCACTTGGGTAGACTGTTCTAGTTCCCAGTGAGCGAAGTAAAGGATTCGACATTCCAACCACCTGAAGAAGGCCGGTTAATACAATGGCCAAAACGTTGTAATAATATGGCGACAAAGATTAGAACAATAGTCCGAGTAATGTAAATAATGTACATAATACCTCATCTCAGAAATATAGACAGATACAGCAGGTTTGTTTCCTGTATTCTGTTTTCTCCCGCCATGCACTACGAAGCCAGCTATCAAGTAAGATATTAATGCACTTCTTTTTCTATATCTGCTAATGTGTATCTGGTCCGCTATATCAGTTTCTGTAAACAGATAGATAATTTTTCTCAAAAAACATTATTATATTGTAGGTATGGCAGTTCTATATTGGAATAATGTACATTTATCTCCACCATCCATTTCAATATATAGTAATATGCCAAGTTCGCTAACCACTTCAAAGCACCCGAAATGTTTTTGTTAAATTGTCATACATTTATAAATCTTGGCAAATAATAACTAAAGCAAACGTTTTCAGGACGCAAACAAATGGCAATAAATGTCAACAAACTATAACAGCTACGCAAACATTCGAAATGCACTTATTAAACTAACGTTTAAAAGACCAAAATTTACTAAATGATCACGAATGGATAAATATTAACACTAAATTTCTAAGACACAAATTCTTGGATGGTTGGGTGGTTGGTTTCCGTGATCTAAGAAATCACTAGAGTATCACGAGAGGTCCTTCATGGGCCCTCTCGAGTAGAGTTATATGTTATTTCTTCCCAAGTATGATAAAGCAAATTGTCTTTGGCGTCACATAGCAGTCTGGCGAGAAGCGTGAAATATAAGTCGCCTGACAAGTTAATAGTATTTGAAACGACAGGACATTTATTTCTAGATGTCTATTTTCTATAACCATCACAGACGCAATGCACGACCGAATCAACTATCAAGTAAAACCTTAATGCACTTCTCTTTATTTGTTGCTAATTTCACTCTTACATATCGACTATCATGGTATGCCAGCAACTAGACCTTCTTAAAAAGAACGAGGGTTTTATCAATTAACACTGCATTTAAAAAGAAGATATTTACAATGCTTAGCTTAATACGGCAGAAGGACAATTCACGCAATGAATATGACCGATTAAAATGCAGTAAAAATGTACAAGATCTTATATTTATATAACATGAGAGAAAAGCTCTTGCCTCCTGGCAGAAAACAGATTCAGGTGTGTCTCGCGTAGTTTCTAAAAAAGAAAGTGACGGCTTTACGAGTTGTATATTTAAGAAAAGCTTGATCTTGGAGTCGGATATTTTCACGAGTCTTTTTTTTTTTTTTGCACCTATGCAAATTTGACCTGTCACTTAATCTATAAGAAGCGCTTAACGAGACGAAAAAAGGGTGCGACTGTGGTCGCTAACAGTGCGTTCTGTATTAAGTTACAGCCTGGTTTTATTTTTCGTCTGCAATTTGGACGCTAGTTTGAACTATTGTAATTTCGCCAGCTAAGATAAGTTGCCAATTCTTGTTATTTATACCTTTGTGATTTTTGATGTTCTTTGGCTTGTCTAGATGTTGTTTATGTGTAACCTGGGATTTCCCCAACATGGAGGATTCTCTTCGACAGCTTTCGGCTTCGGACCCACCTTAAGTTTCGATATGGGTTGCTAATAAACCCATGAAAAGAAGCCCACAAGAATACGTGACACTAAAAGAATGGTATGCTCTATATACCAACGGGAATTAACTTTTGACAATCCCTGAAGCATTGGAGGCAATAGCAACTAAGACAATATCCCTGCTAACGACGGACGTAACAACACACCGTCTCTTGGGTGTTGGTAGGGGCTCAACGGAGGAGGCGCTAAAAGGCCTCTAAATACAAGCGTTCCAAGGCTATAAGAGACGTAGTACTAGCAGCTTTTGCGCTGTCTGGGTCGATCCGATAGGGTTGTCCGCTGTCGCCCTTACTTTACGCTTTGGCGTTGGAGCCCCTCTTTCGCCGGCAGGAGGAACAGGGCGTGCAGTCCGGCCCTACGCGGAATCCGTGTCCCTGGTGGAGCTCGAGTCAGGGTTTCTGCGTACGCCGATGATGTATCGTGTCGTGCCGCAACGACATTAAGGCGGTACAGAAGGTGCTTGAACGGTACGAGATGGTGACGGGGGCCAAGATTAACCGTAACAAGTCTTCCGGCTTGTGGTTAGGTGCCTGGAAGTGGATCGCGCTTCCGAGGCCCTTTGCTTAGACTGATGGACCCGTCTGCATTCTCGGTGTGGCTCGGACTTAGCTAAAGAAGAATTGGTCAGAGGTACAGGCAAAGGTTAGAGCGTTGGTCTGGACTTGGCTCCGAAGGAAGTTGTCCTGGAAGAGGAGGGCTGAAGCATGTGCCATTTACATCTTGCTTCTCATTCTTTCCGCTTGGTTGTACTTCCTCTTTGCAGGACCTGTACGGAGGCGATCGATCGTTTGTTGACCACCCTCTTTAGGGTCTGCAAAAAGCCTGTTTCCAGCGTTCGTGTCATGGGGTGGGGTCTGACACTCCTCAAGTTTGGCTTTCCTACGCCGTGTTTTGACGAAGGACTCGACTTTGGCGCGGAGTGTTGGGACGCCTTCCCTAGCCTTACCATTACTCCTCCCATTTATTGGTTGTCAAATTTCTTCAACGAGTGTCGGTCGTCCTTGAAGGTCTTTCCTTGGTCCAGTAACCTTTTTCGGTCTCGTAGACTATTGAATCGTGAATTAGTGGAGGGGGCGAAGGATCCTCTGTGTAGCCAGCTCGGCTTATCGGCATCAGAGTTGCACTCTTTCTGGTTTTGGGTGCCAGCGGCGGATTCTCTCAGCAACCCTGAGTTTTTGCTTAGCTGGCAATTGATTCGGAACGCGTTACCTCTCAATGACGTAACCTTCAGATGCCTAAATCTCATCAATGTGACCTTGGCTTAGCGGAAACGGCCTCGTGCGCCTTCTACCATTGTCCTCAGGTGCTCCCTTACAGGGATTATGTCGTCGAGTTGACGGCTCGTATCGCTCCCGATCTTGCGTACGCGTGTGGCAATGTGTCGACCCCGTTCTCCGGAGTAAAACGGATGTTGTTTTTTTTACGTTGCTAGCTGTGGCAAAAATGGTAGTGTGGACGTCGCAAAAAAAGGGAATCTTGCGGATTCGCATCAGGATCTGTTTGTTTTCTTTAAGAATCGGCTTAGTGTAAAAATTAGATGTGATAGAAAGCGTTTGATTTCGATAGATTTCAGCGAAAGGTGAGTGATTGAGATGAGCCTGGTTCTAGCCTTGATTTTCTCTTTTAAGCCCCCTTGATGCAACGTAACGGTTTCCTGTGAACCCTGTCCTGGTTAAGTTAGACACTATTATGTTTTCCTAGTTAATGTGAATAAGTGTTGCTCCCGGTCTGTTCCCGGCGTATTCTTTTGTTATGATTCATGTTGAGATTCCCAACCTCCCCAGTTTGTTTTTGTCCCCTGTTTTCATCTCGGCTGGGTCAGCCTTTGATTTTCCTATTCCGTCATTTATTTTCATCTTCCCCATTCCATTAGTGAAGGTGCTTCTTGATTCTGTCTATTTTGAGGGGTAGACGGGTCCTACTAACATTTTGTTTTCTTTTAGTTTATCTTTGTGTTATATTTTTAGTTTGTTTTCTGGGTTCATCCCATCCCAGTCATTTCATGATTCATGAAATTTTTATATATTTTGAACTTTCATCAAATTTTTATATCATAGGGTGTTTTGTAGGACCTTTGTGACTCACAACCCATTCATTCATTACAATTTACTCATTCACCACAAGAACTCATCTATTACCTCACAATCCTGCATATACCACAATACCGCAGTATTGTGAGGTAATGGATGAGTTCTTGTGGTGAATGAATAAATTGTAATAAATGAATGGGCTGTGAGTCTGATTAACTGGGACTAGGATAGCTAATGAAGACCATCCCCCCCCCATCTCCCCTTCGGTCTTGTACCACAATTTTGTATTTATACAGAATAAATCTGTGGGAGCGAACAGAAAACATGTATGTTAGATTGTTTGACCTAAGTTACTCTGTTTGGTGAAAGAAACGAATTAGGAAACTTTATTCCAAGCAAGAAGAAACTGACAATTTACACAGTTAATAAAAAAAAATTCAGCACAAATACACTTTCATAGTAAAAAAAAAAAGAAAAATGAACACCCACAATTTTTACGAACAGATGCTTCCCGATTCCCGTTCTCACACGCATGCGCATTCAGCTGTACTTAGAAGGCACAAGCTTTGAAAGATTTTAACTGTCGAACCGTGCTGATGCGCGCATGCGTGATCACATACACTCGCAAATACGCACGTTCATTCATTAACCGAATCGGATACACAATAAAGCGCACATAATAACCTTGGGAAGCACTCATCATTACACGCATGCATAAAGGCATCGTATACATTCACAGTAATACTCAAGCGCGCACTGAGACACGCACAGTATCGAGGACACTGACATTCTCCCTGAAATACAATCGTTTCTATTGTGTCCATGCGTACACAATAGTCACAAAAGAAATTCACGAAGGAAAAATCAAAAGTAACAAGAAGATATGACAAAGAGCTCCGTTTGTACTGTTCAGTTTGACGAGGCCGGGTGGTTGGAGTCGAGGTAAATCCAGCAAAGGAAATTGCAATTCCATTGCTTACAATTGAGGTCGAGACTCTTTGAACGCAGCGTCTGCAAGCTAAACATGAAAAAATAAAAAGTAAAACATGTAATTGATATCTCCCCACCTCCATTTATTTCCTCCTTTCTTCACTCCCTCTCACTCCTTTATATTTTTTTTACTATCTTCTTCTATATCTCTTTCTCTCTGTTTCTTACTATACACTTTGTCATTCTTTTTCAGCCTATCGATCTTTACATATCAATCGTGCTTCCTATTTATCTTTCCTTTTTAATTTATATATTGCTATCCAAGCTTCTATAGCTTTTTCCTTTGCTCTTATTCCGACGCTGTATTCATATATATATATATATATATATATATATATGCGTGCGTGCTGTCTCCACTCTCTCTCCTTCTCAGTCTCTTTTCTCTTTTACTTTCTCTCACTTATTTCATTTGGCATCTCTCTCTTTCTCCCCTCGTTCTCTCTCCCCTTCTCTGTCGTTCTCTCTCTCTCTCCTTCCTCTCCCCATATATATATATATATATATATATATATATATATATTCATCTGTTCCTCTCCTTCTCAATCGTTTTTCCCTCTTTTTTCATATTGTAACCCCTCTCTGTATATTCTCTCTTTCTCGTGTGTGTGTGTGTGTATATATATATATTCTTTCATTTTGCGCCTCTCTCTCTCTATCTCTCTCTTATATAGCCCCTTTCTACTGTTCTTTTTTCTATTTCATTTTACACCTATCTCTCTCTATTCATTCCTCCCTACGTCTCAGTCTCTTCCCCTATTTTTCTTTTTCTATTTTGCTCTCTCTCTCTCTAAATATATGTATGTATAACGCGCGTACACACGCACAGATGGGTATTTTCTTATAAATGTATTTCTTTGATTTGATCTTTTTCTTTCTCTCAAATAATCTCGACCTCTTGGCCTATTGATCTTTTATCCTCAAGTTGTTAATCGATTTTCCTTCTATTTCACGCACACAAAAAGATGAGATGACCTATTTAGTATCTGAGTTAGTTGCCTATTCCTCACCGGCGATAGAGATCGGTGTTCGTATCAAAGTTAAATCCAAGATTTAAACCGCTAATCTACAAAATAGGGTACTTCTCATTTGAAGAATTAATAGAACACAAACCTCACCCCCACTCATGCGTAGATAACAATATCAATAACACTTACATAATACGTTGATATTTACTAAACTTAGTTGAACACAAGGTCATAAGTATGGGGTATCCAGGGAGGATCGAACTCACGTCAGAATAACAACGTAATAGTCTACTAGTTTGACTTGCGATCTTTTAAACAACGCCGAGATTCAACATACTCCATAATGCAACAAGTGTTTTTTGTCTGCAACCTTATCATCATCATCATCATCCTCTTAACTTTTGTAATCGTAGTGAGGATCCGAATGTAGAAGCCACTCTAACTCGTTTCCACAACGGTCTATTAATGGCAGCCATCATCAATTCTCGTACAGTCATACCTGTCCATTGTTTGACATTGTCCAACGAGATTTTGCTTTGGCATCCTCTTGCATGATGGTCTTGCACAGGCTTTCGTGCCTTGTAATGTACTGTGCTCTTTAACAGAAATGACAACGGCATCAAAACATATATGCGATGAGAATTTGAAACTCAGATTTTCACCTTAATTTTAGTTCTACAAGATTTCTTTTTTCCTACGCCATATTGTTTGTTTACTTCCTATAAATAGTCATAATCTTTTTATCCCGCCAATATAAAACTCTCAGTCTGCCCATCAAATCCTACATATAAATGCGCATTTCATCTACAATATCATGATGATGATGATCATAGTAATCATTGTAATCATAGTGCGATTCCAAATGCAGAAGGCACACTCTTTTCCACAACGGTCTATTAATGGCAGCCATTAGCAATTCTGGTACAGTCATACCTGTCTATTGTTTGACATTGTCCAACCAGTTTTTGCGTTGGCGTTCTCTCTTACGTCCACCTTCAACGGTGCTGGTGGTCTTGCACAGAATGTTGTGCCTTGTAATGTGTCCAAACCACGTCATTTTTCTCCGATAGCGATTTACATATATCAATTTTTATATATGGCGAAAAAAATTTTGAGGGGAAATGTAATCTAGTTGTGTGTGTGTGTCTGTTAGGAAAAATATTTTTTTATGCTGCTGGATCATTTCTTTGTTCAGTATCTTAGTTAACTGATGACGATAAGATGTATTGTTTAGACTGTTGCTCTGTGGTTTTCAACATGGGGCATTAACTCCTCTCCTGCACTGGCGGATCAAACGACGGAATCAAATGGCCTATGTCCACTCATGAGACAAGCAAGCTGGCCGCCTGTATCACCGATACGGACAGTACACTCGTACTTTCTGGGCGGGTTGATAAGTTTCATCGGGTTTTAAATTGAATTTTGCCATGTTGGTCACTGAAATAAGGAATGGTGAGTGAGATGAATACTGTTTGGGATCTTCTTATTAAGGACACAACAGGAAACAAAAATTTCCACTACCCTAGTGCATACATTAAGTTTAAGGCCCCAGAACTATAGTATTGGATTGTCAAAGGCAGTGGATTAAAGGAGTAGCTAAAACAGCTGGGGCCCCTTACTCTTGTGATCTCTGGGGTCGATGGTGTTCAGATAAGTGGAAGCGCGAAATAAAGGTGAATAAGACTGGTGATTATTATATATATATATATATATATATATATATATATAATACCTAAAATAATTGTTTATTCACTTCTGGGCACAAACGTTGTGAAGGGTATGTGATTTTGTGGATATCTTCTCGCGAGGATATAAAAGACTTTCTGCCTTATGTGTAGGTCATTTATATAACTTCCTGTCACCGAGTTTGTCCATGAGTGTATATCCTATGTTCATTTAGGGCGAATTCCTGTTTATGTCGGCGCACAAACTTTTAAACTACGATTCTACATTTGGCCAGCCTTCTGAGGTACTTACCTTCTTTTTTTTTTCATTCTGAGGTGACACCAAGTACAAACCTTATTTTGGTATGTCTTAGGGTGAACCCGATATATATTGGGATCGCCACAGATCAACTAGTCTTTGATCAATGGGTCATGATGGATATTAAATTCGATTCAAATTTCCTGACGTTTGGTTGATTGATTTTGTTTAGCGCCACATCACTATGCCTAAATTTAAATATTTTGAAAGCAATTATATGCCTTCAATCACAGATAAAATGCATTGTTGGTCATTTTGCTATAAATAGGTACTGTTGGCATTTTTTATATAAAAATGTATTTTTATACTTTCGTAATGTTTTGTTTGAGGGTTCACTATTTACTCATAGCTGATACCCGCCTAACAGGTGCTACCACCCAAGTAAGGGTGGACTTGGGAACAACAGTTCTAATCCTCAAAAGTTCCAATCTCCCGATCAGAGGCCTTGCTGCCGGATGTAGTTTATCGTCATACCCAGCACTGGTTTCCTGACATAAATCATATACCACACGTGCAACTACAGCCCACAAACACTACTAGGTTATTGTCATACCTGAACGTACCTATTCTATTATTAATAGACTCTCCCACACATAATAATTAGTAGTAGTAGTAGTAGCGGTCGCCAGTTGAGCTCAGTGATGTTGAGTGAGTCAGTCGATGTCGGACATTGAAGTATCAACCATCACAACTAGATTGCCGCGTCATTAACTCTTATTTCAAGTTCCTAAAGTTTTGTACGTCGGACCCTTTTAGGACCGACTTAGCGAAATACAAGCCTCCACTGTGAAAACTACTCCACAACAGTTATTAACGTGCCGCCTCCTTTTTTCAAGTAAAAACACGTCCTGAAAAGATGCTATCCTTCTTTCTCGAATTGCAATATAGCTAGTTTTCAGACCAGTTCATAACCGAAATTCCCTTGTGTTCAATTTATTCCTTTGAGACTTTAGCATTTAGAATGGCTATGTTATTCTTCCGAGATAAATCCATTTTCCCTATAGAGGGTCCTTGACTTACGACAGAGATCTTTTCCTACGATGCGTCGTAACGCGATTTTCCGTGTAAGTCCGAAGGTATCAGCGATTTTCTGTGAATAAGCACTTACGTCACTCATCTATGTTAACGCAATAGTAAAGCAATAATTTAGGACATAACAGCACAATTGTTAGGACATACGTTAACATAATCAGGACTAAAAAAACTTATAAAGGACTTAAATATAATACATATAATGAAATTAAATTCTATTATCTGCTTCTGTATTTATTGCCAGTGATGTCATTAGCTCTCGGGAGATGAAATGACGAAGCATAAGATCTTGTCTCTCTTGCAATACCCAGAAGCAACAGTAAATTTGGGGAGGAAAGAAAAACAATGTGAGTTTGTTTTTCTTTTTCATTGGGAATTCACCAACTTGTAGTTTAACAAGAAAATGTCTTTATATCTTGTAGGAAAGCTCAATATGTATACTGTAGGGACATCATCATTATTATTATTATGATTATAATAATTATAATAAATAATAATAATAATAATGGATATCATAAATAAATTAAAATAAAAAAAATAACATTAAAACTTTGCTTAAAATAAATTAAATAAAACCAAAAATAAAAATAAAGTTCTCGCAAAAAAACAACAGAAACATTTCCTGTCGGAAAACGGACATCGCGCCAAAAGACGCTGAACTCTTTCGCTAACGACCGTTGGAAGTTTAAAGACGTTCATCGCCCCTCTCCTCGGAACATTCCTTGTTATAATACAAACTGACTTTTTTCTTTTATCACATGCAACCTTAAAAAACTTGTAACTAAAATACACAAACACCAGTATACAAAATCAAATAAATAAATTGTATGATTTAAATTTACAATTTTCATTTCTGTGTACGTCTTTCACCTGTGTGAACACAAGGTTATCCTTGTTGGTATGATGTGAGTGACCCCACAATATACATATGTACATTATTTTAAGCGACAGTCGAACGACTTAAGCCAAGCAACTGGTCAATATTCATCGCTGTTTTTCACTTTTCAGGACGTTTAACAATATTGAATTTCATTTTCATGGTGATGGCTTTTCTTTTCTTCGAACACCTCCATCAGAAGAAGTTGCGCTGCGATTGGGAGCCATAATGAATGGTAACAAGTCTCCACGAATACAACACAAACGAAAGAGAGTGAATACACAACAATCCAATATGGCGTACAATCAGGAACTGGCCCATGCCGCCTTCCTTCTTTCTAGCGACGTATGACGACGTATTCTTCCACCGCAATATATGTACAAAGCAAGCGGCATTGGTCAAAACTAGATTTATGGAGATATCGTCGTAGGTCGGGACTGTCGTAACACGGGGATTTACTGTACTTGGTAGAGATACTTCTATGTAATGCTGAGCATTGGATGTTTGTAGATACTTGCTCGATCTCCCGAAAGATCGTGTCAATGGCATTGTATTTCCTCGGATTGATTCATTTGTTTGTTTTTTTACGGATTATCAACCCTTTATAGGTTATTTAAAGCCGAAACTTATTTTGGGTTATAAGTATAATTCTTTTTTAACAATTCTTGGAGATAATGTTTTTTCAGATAAAATTTCCTATATTTAGCCTATAGCTGGAGGGGGGGAATGGATGCATACCTTTCCCAAGAGTATTCGCGCGTAAGGGAATATAACAGATAGTGGCTCAGTAAGAAATTTTAGGACAAACCACCGTTTGATCCGGCGTGCCTTAAACTGCTCGGCCACAGAGATTGCCATAGTTCAGCAAGGTTCTATTTTCCCTTTTAAAGAATGCACATTTCCTCGGTCAGATTTTTCTTGGAAGTTCATATTTGATCAGTTTCGTACCCGAAACGAAAACAAAGCAATTTCTAAAGAATTAATGAATTTATTTTTAATCCGACATTTTTATTACTTCAAGCGTTTTATTTTTAATCGGATAACCATGTTTGAAATAGACACCCCATTTTTGTTTTATTATTTTAAATCTTGTGTATTACGTCTATCGGCCTACGCACTCTAGAAATCTTAATATAGAAAATGTGTTCTCCGGTAGGGTTAGAACTTGCTTCCTCCTCAGTAGGATAAATCCATGTTTGATCTGGCATTCTATATATAATGTCTGTTCATGTATATAACACACAGAGAGGGATTACTGAAAGTAGGCTGGATCGAGAAAATTTCACTAATCATACGTATATAAGTTTTTAACTTTACAACGTGTGTTCACTCGAAAACCTGAAACTTAAACGATATGAATTTTTGTGTGTATTTGTGTGTGCATACATACATACATGCACATGTGTAATTATTACTTAAAATGTGATAACAAATAAATACGGTATTTATCCGCACGCCCGTTCGAATGGATTACGGTACAAATCAAAGTTTAAAATTGGAGTTTCACTGATGGGACTTGATCTAAAAATTGGTTATGTTCCCTTAGCATTTCCAATTTGGAAACGTCTCATTCCGTTAAAAACGTTGTAACATGGTACTTATTTGAAATTTATTGTCAGCAATCAGCGATTTGTTTTGTAGAGTATAAATACGATACCTGGTAATAATTTAGTAGTTTTATTAGTTTCCCGTCTCTGATAGGTGTCATTACGCGAAACTCAGGAGTTGGTCAATGAATAAGTCCTTTGAACATTTTGCTAATTAATTTCCAGGTTATTGTCGCTATAAACAATGAAACGAGTACTGAACTTTTACGTAATATCAGTCCTCCAATATCGCAGTGAATGCTGAACAATCTCCTCACAGATGAAGAAGTGACTGGAAACAACAGAAATGTGTTTCTACAGAAGAATGCTGAGAATATCATGGGCCGAACATGTGAGCAACAAAGACGTTTTAAAGAAAAGGAAACAAAAAAGAACACTTATACTTAATATTAGGAAGAGTCAGTTAAATTTTCTTAGGTATATTATGAGGAAAGGGGGCTTGGAAAATGTTATACACACAGGAAAGATTGAAGGCAAGATGGACAGAGAAAAACCACGCATAACCTAGCTAGCGAACTTGAGTAAATGAATATGATTCAGTTTTATTGAATCGTGAAATGAAAGTTGTCCTGAATGGTCACACTTCTAGATCTTCTAGTACTAATACAGGGGTCTTCCAGGGCTCAATCCTTGTACCTACTTTGTTAATTTTCATCAATGACCTTCCTGATGACATCAGTTCTCAACTTGATGTCTCTACTGATGACACAAGCATCTACTCCTGTCTCGATAGTAAGTCTGATTAATTCGATGAGGTCAAATTTGGCACTACGCTGTGAAATAACCTTTAGCGTCCGGTCTACATTTCATGATATGAATTTATTACCGGTGTTTAACTTTTTTTTACTCTTCTGACGTGAATGCTCTTGACTGGTCAGTATAAAATGACCTTTAACCTTCGGTCTACCTACTGTAACTGACTTATCAAAAACAAGAGTAGAAAATCGGAATTGGTTTAACACGTTTATGGTACAGAGAAACATAATGTAGGATAGGGAACTGGGAAGAGAGTGTTTAGCTGTGGATGACTATTTTCATCAAAAGCTACTGTTGCTACTCCTCTTGATGTAGGAGTATTTTATGTCTTTCGTCCGACGACTGAGTCCAAACATTTAGGGAAATATTTTCTTTCACAACACTCTTTCATGTGTTTCCTTTTTTTTTACTATTTTAACCGGTCAATATAAAATAACACATTTTACCGTCAATATAAAATAACACATTTTACCGGTCAATATAAAATAACATATTTTACCTACTACAATGCTGTTAAAAGTTCTCATAGTGGAAGTAGGCTTCACATTCAAGTGTAAAAGTGCAGGTAGACTGCAGGCTAAACTGTAAATGACCTGATAGACCGTACGTTACAGTAGCACGCTATCGGTCATTTCACAGCGTAGACAGCGCACTAAAGTAGTATCCAACATTTATAAAGAGCTGCAAACGACAGGAAATGATTGAGAGCCATGATCGCTAACGTCCTGAAGGAAAACTGTACATAGAATATTGTCACTCTAGCTATATATTACGCCCATTTTTTAACAAAAGTACTGCTCACCTTAAAATGCGTTAAATTCTAGTCATTTTTACGTAGTACGAAAGGTGACATTTTATTATAGCATTATTGTTGTTATTATTACATATCACTAGTTGTAAATATATTGCGATATAATATTGGATAGCTCGTTTAAAATCCGTTTTACTTTCTTTCCTTGGTAACAAACCCTACCAACTTGGCACCGAGCCTGGAAGAAAGATTAAAATCTGACCGCGTTAAAACCAATGTCCTACCATTTCGCCCTTATTGCATTACGCTCTTCGCCTCATTAAAAAAATCAATAAATGTACAATGGCGGTAAAGAAAAAAAAATTATATATACATAATCTTTCGCGCATGCGCTGTGCACGTAAATATAATAAACTTGCATCAATGAAAGTAGCGATCATTGTGTAATTCATCGGATTTCATGCTGATGCAGTCAAATACAGCGGATGGAGGCATTTTCTACTGAATATTTGGTCGTCGCTACATGCACCAGTGAGTACTGGGGGAAAATCAATGAAACTTCGGATATTAAACACAGGATTTACTTTAGTATTGACTGACATCTGTATCGAATGGATCGGAGAAAACATCAAAGAAATAAGTTGAATACAGCTTCACGTTTTGTTCTTTTTATGATTTTATTCTGATGGCAGGAGACGCTAGTGAAATAAAGTGTGTGATCTGAGAAGGATTATCTTGTCTTGAAAATTTGTTCGATAATATACTTGTATAAACACATACATGTAAGCATAAAACTTCATATATATATGCGAGCAGGTTTCACACCATGGAGACCCATCCGGAGTATTATGATAAACTACTCTCGCGTCCTGGGTAAGACGATAAACTACGTCCAACAGCAAGGCCTCCGATCGGAAGGTTTTGAAGAGCGTGGAACCACCTCTTAATTGCTGCTGTTCCCAGGTCCACCCTGACTCGGGGTGGTAGCACTTGTTAGGGCCCCAGCTGTGAGCAAATAGTTAACCCCTAAACTGGGGTCAAAACATTATGGAAGTGTAAAAATAGGTTTTAATACCAGAAATACTTTGTAAAAAAAAAAATATTACCAGCAATACATTTAAAAGAATTACCAGTAATAAAAATCTTGCCGGCATTAAATAACCCATTGGGGTGTTGATATGCCCTAAAACAAAACGAACTAAACCATACGCCACGGAGACACACGCGTTCAGCTTTTGTACAATTAGAGCCATTTGAGAAATACCGGATTGTCAGCCTTCAAGGGATTTGTTGGGTCATTTCAGAGAATTACTGTGTATGACGTGTCGATGATGTATCCGTCATGCTAGCAAGTGGGCAAATGAACACTCTTACATTCGTAAACCACACGATCACAAAGTTAACTGCATTGTGCAGGTAGCAATGACACTGTACGCTGTCTAGCACAGATCAAAGTAAATATGATCCCCCGACAGTTTCAACTCGGACTGTTGAGTCATTTACTTACAGCAGGATTACAGGCAAAAACTTTCGACCACATCAGCATTGTACATGTCCTCAGTAGTATCGGGAGGATGATCAACTGGCGCTCTATGCTCCGTAATGGTCGTTTTCGTATGTGAGGTAAACTTAGAGAATTATATCTCCCAGAATATAAAAGTATTCGTTGACATCACAAAAGTAATTTGCATGTTACACTGTTCCTTTTGTTAACAAACAACCATTCTGTCTTCTTGCAATTGATGCTTAGTCATTTTTTCTCGCTTTACTCCACGTGTTGAAATTTGTTTCTTTTGAATGTTCTCACCTGTATCAACGTTACCATTACAATTTTCAACCGCATCCGTCTACAACAACTGGTAAATCTCTCTTTAACAATAGAATTATATTCAAAATTATAATAAACAGTTTTTAGTAGATCTTAGGCTCACTGATGTAAAGTGGAGTTATTAGATTGACTGAATTGCTAGGCCTACTGCTAGAAAAGTGAGTTCACTGTGACGTCCCAAACAATTTTCTTTGTCAGAATCCATTTTGCACATTTATAAATCTACCATTCGTCCGTGGATTGAATATTTCTGCTATATCCGCTGTTGTCCCCATCTTTATTGTCATATTTACAACGTTTCTGTCGTTGTACGCTCCGGCCTTCTTCAGGATATTACCTGAAGAAGGCCGGGCCATTTAAAGCGTCATAAATATGACAATGAAATAAGGGACAACTGCTGAACTATTCGAACCGAACCCTTTATTCCATCCTACTGGGGTAGATTGCTCTAGTTTCACGCGCTATGCCTTTTCTGGATATCTCAGTTTCAGCGCTAATTCCCTTTAGTAACTCAACTCTCTAAGTTTTTGTTCACCTCTTCTGTGGTCAGGTCTTGAACTCACAATTCATTGGGTCATGTTTGAAATTCCAATGTATATCACCTGAAAAAGGCCTGAGCGTACAACGGCTGAAACGTCGTGAATATCACAATAAAGAAGAGGACAACAACCCGAACACTGTAAATAGTGTAAAAGTGTAAATAGTGTAAATAGTTACAATACCTCACCTAAGAAATATACTCAGATGTATATGCTTTATTTTGAAGTAAAACTAATTTAATGAAAATAAATTTGTATTTAACGACTAAATTCTATGGAACATTTATGTATACTAGTAAAATAACTCATAATAAACCACTTTAAAATATGTCAGTAATTAATAAATTAAAAAGTGTCGATTTATTCAATGAGATCTCTGTTACTGATGTCACTCTGAAGGTTTCTTATTTATATTTGGTTCCATTGATGTCAATAATAGCTGAAGATCACCCCTTTTCACAATGTCAAGTGTATTACTATATTAATTTATATTAATATTTTATTTTATTAATATTTAAAATGAATATTATTTTTTATTATTATTATGTTAAACTAATTTTTATATAATATACCTTTATATATATATATAAGAAATATGATATTAAGGTATGCTATATTTATGGGATAAATAAATAGAGCGTATGTAAATATAAATATAAAAGTGAACATTGAAGTCAATACTCAGAGGCGACAGGCTGTTTAATGCTAAATGCAATCATCAGGCCATACGCGTTGTTTTTTCTCAAATATTTATATATACGGGTCAGTGATACATTGTGGGTAGTCTGTTCTAACGGTTATTTTGGCGGAGGGGGTTGTTAATTTATTTATTATTTACTTATTTATTTATTGGATTTATTTTCATTGTTTTTGCTTATTTACTTTTATTTTATTTATATTTATTTAGTCTTTAAAGTTTTCGATTTTTAAGTAACGTAGTAAAAAAAAAATTGTTTTCGTGTCTGCATTTTGAGATGAGTTCTGATCGTTTATTTAATAGTTTGTTTTGGTCTGAAAAGGTAATTATAGCTATTTTTTCATCCAAGCAGAGTTTGCAGTTTTGGGATTGATTGTTGTGGGCTGATGTTCTTTTCCTTATTTTCCATGATGTTTTTGGTGTGATTTGCTTTTTGTTTTTAATTTCCCAAATATACTTGGAAAGCATTGTGCTGTTTGCATATTTACTATTTGTGAAAGATATTTTGTCCACAATTTCTTTGTTTCCAGAGTCCTTCGGTTACCCCTATGTATATTTTTTCTTCATTATCTGATGATTTTACCGTGGCTTGGTTTGACACATAGTTTTGTAAGCAATTGCCGCTTAAAGGACATTCGTTCTTTATTCCGCAGTTACACGTGGGTTTAATTTGTTCGGGTGATTTGTTGATAGTTTTCCCATTGTTCTTTTTTATTATTTGTGTCATGTTCTCGATGCAACTGTAACAGATTTTTACTGTTTTTGCTGAATATTTTGGGGAAAGTGTTTGTGTAAAAGTTTGCTTAATATTTTTCCTACGTTTGTTTTTACGTTTTTGTTGTACGGTAGGTTGAACCATATGATGTTTCTCTTCCTGTTGACTTTTTTATCCTCTGTGGTGTGTATGTGAGTGCTGCCGGAAATACACTATCTTTTCGGGCTGTTTCATAGTCTTTCTTAGCTTCGTTGAATATGTTTTCATTGGAAGAATTGTCGGAAAATTGATTGTGATATCTGCTTGATTATAGATAGCGTTGATTGGAAGATGTGTGTGTGTGTGTGTGTGTGTATATATATATATATATACACAGTGGTTTCCCATTGTTTTTGCATTGTACATATAAACCATACAGAAAACTCTAGTCCATTCCTTGTCATGAAAACTGTTTTCATAAGAAGAAACTGAACTATTAAAAGAATGTAAGGATATAGAATGCGCTTATCTCCCTTTAGTGGAGACAGGTTACGTGAAGCACATGAAGCCGCTTAATGACGTCACTCTATACAGCGATAAAAGAAAACGCCGGTCATTTTTCAGTAATCAAACGGTAAGGTTACTTTCTCAGCCTGGACCAAAGGGCCCAGGCTTAGGCTAAATCTTCCTTCCCAGCTGCTTTACAAGCACATGGCACCGTTTCCTTTGGGACATAGATGAATCCGGCCCGGGGGTCAGAAGTATCTCCATATTATATGTAAAACCCTTCTTTTTTATTCCTCTTTACACTTTCTTTTGCTTTCTAGATATATGAGATATATTGTTTTCTGCATGTATATAGTTTTGTGTATGTCTTAGTATTATAAAAGTCACTCTGAGAACAAAGCATGTTTGTTATTCTTTTTCCTTTCAGACATTCCATTCCGTCCCGTCTATGAACTACGAATATAATAATGCCTATAACGAGAGAAACGTAAATGGGGGAATAAATCTTTCTACCATAGCTCACTTTCATTACAAAAAAAAAAACTTTTATTTTTGTAAATCACCTCAACGATTTATGAAATATAAAAAATTTGAATTTACACTTTATCTGCTTTTTTTCTATTCATTTTCTTTGTAAATGAGTTAAATAATTTTACATGGTCAAATTGCCACCAACCTTCCATCAACTTTCCACAAGTTCATCATATCTTTACCAACCTTAATATTTCTTTCTGAAGACTTCTTGTGAAACATAGGGACACAACCACATAAACTGATGCTGCTGTAGTTTCATGAGCAAGTAAAAATTTACCAGATTGGTAGCCCAACACTCAAGTTGAAATACCTTCCAGAGCTAACATGTTTCAATTGTGCTACTGTTTATCCAAAGCTGCGGATAGAAGAGAATTTATGCCTTTACCAAGGATATTAGTGTAAAGTAAACGTATGTCTTAGCTGGATTTTGGACTCAGTTCACCATTTTTATTTTTGGCACCTCTTCGGCTACGTATTGATGGTATATATTAGAACATTATGACTTGTTTCTGTGAAGAAACAGACAGTAATGTTTGAAAAATCTTTATACTTTTGCCAAACTTGATTAAATATTTTCAAAAGTTTCAACTTGTATAAAATGTAACTAACAATTATATTCATTTTCTTCTGCTTTTCTAAATTTTGCTGTAACAATACCATTTCTTATTTTTTTACTCCATTATTAAATTATTAACACCTTGCTTTAGAAAGAACCGGAAATCTAATCCTAAACAGGAAACAAGAGAAAAATCTTTACT
>CAHIKZ030000174.1:815000-870000 GCA_903632075.3 Acanthosepion pharaonis
CATAAAATAATAAATGTAAACAAACTACGGAGATCAGTTGCGTATACGAAGAAAGATTATGCCGAATTGAGGTATCGAATAAAGTAAAATCGAACAAAGATCGATATCTGTTTGGTATTTTACTATTAATTAATTATGTATGCACATGGCGAATTTGGAAGTGAATGAATTCTACATTTAATTAAATGATAAACACAATGAATATAAAATTTATTATGTTGCTACTTCCAAGTATAATAGATTGTAATAAAATAATTTTACTATTTCTAAATACTTATAATTATTACGTACATAGGACGCTAAAGGTATAAGGCCGAAGATAGAAAAGCCCTCCGCAAGAGTTAGTCTAAAGTCAGCCCGAAGGGCGACTTCTAGGCTAGATAAAATAAAAAGTAAAAATCATCTTTGATAATGCATAAAAGAATAGCCGAAGACGCTTGGATAAGCAGAACATTTGTTGAATTTTTACACACGTTGTGTCCAGAAAAGGAAATACTTGTACGAACACAAGAAAAATTAAATAAAATGGTTAATCGTAGTACGTTATCGGACGTCTTTATATATATATATATATACACACACACAAATTTGTGCATTTACAGCCTGTCTGAAGTTATTATGCAAATCAAATAAACCTCAATAACTCAAAACGTTCTGAATCAATATTAGTCAAATTTAGACTCGTTCATTTCCACCCTTAGTAAAATATTTAACTAAAATTTCTGTCATTTGTAATGGTTAGTTTTTGAGAGATATGGAATTTATGAAAATGGACTAACTGAAGTTAGTATGCAGATTAAACTAATATTATCTTAAGCTCTCTGAAGTGTAATAAAAACTTTTTTTTCTTTTTGTCCATAATATATGTTGAAACAGATAAAGGAAAGATCTAACAACTGCTGAAAAACAGAAAATAACAAAGTTATTGAATGAGGGAATGTCCACATTGGAGATATGAAAGGAGCTTTGTAGAGATCATCAAACGATAAAGAAGTCTTTTGAAAATATAAATTGAGAACTAAGAACTTGCTTCATCGGGAAGAACGTAAACTAAAGCGAGTTATAGCTAATCAGCCACTCTTCATCAGCGCTTAAATTTTCTAATTCCAGAAAAAAAAAAATTGGAGTATTTCAAGTTGAAATTTGAATGATTTTTAGCCGATTCTTCCGAAAAATTAATCAAAATGACCATTTTTAACTTTTTAAAGAAATGTACACAAAAGTTGTTTTTTCGGTTTTGAAAATCCCGCGAAAATAAGATAAACATTTCTGAAACGTTACTTTCGTAAAATTAGCAAACTTAAATTAATCTGTTCGGAAAAAAATATCACTTACTTATAGCATAAAATTTTCTAAACAAACATTTCTTGACCTTGTAGTGGAAAGTTTGGTGGTTACCATTTTCTTAATGGTGTTGACGCCCCAAATCAATCCATACAATTTTTTTAACTCTAAAATGCAAAAACAACAAGAGAAAACAACAAGAAACATTTGTAATAAAAGACAAAAAGCAAATATTTGAATAACAAGTAATTTTCAATGTATCTTTGTAATGAAAATATTTTACAAAAATATAGTCGATTTTTTAGGTGAAATCTTGTTAATTTATGTTGAACTCAAGTTTGGTGAAAGATTAAATTTTGTTAATGAGTTCTAATTCGAAAGGTTGTTTGTCAGAATCTGTTATTAAAGATTCCGTAAATTAATTGCAAGAGAAGATTTACTGTTCATGTAAGTTAAGTAGTAAATGTTTGTAAAGTTAAATGAAATTTGTGATCAAAGAAGTTATCTACCTTTGACTGTTTTGTGTAATACAATGTTTTCAAATGTAGAGAAATAAGTTGATTTGTTGTTAGCATAAAATTGTTTACCTTCTGCGTAAAGGAATTTGGTGAGTGAATAAAATTCACTGATAAGTTTTGATGAGTGAGTGTCAATATCATTAAGTTGTATAATGTTCGTATGAACGAAAAAACTTAAAATTGTGTGACGTGAAGTTTAGTTGCATTTCGATTGAAACAATTTTCGAACTGTTTGAAATTCTAGAAACTTAACAAGATTTTCTAAAAAATAAAAATTTCACAACTAAACTCGTTCATTTTTTAATAAGCCCTGAAAGTTTCATTAATATCGGACTATTATTTGATTTTTGCAAGAATTTCCAAATTAATGGAACTCCCCCCCCCTCCGGAAACTGTTACACTAGAATGGCCATTACCACAAGTAGTACAAAGTTGACAAAAAAAACGAGATTTTTTACCCAAATTTAGGACGTGTTAGAAAGGAAAAAAATTTTTTAAATAATTAAAAAAATACTTTGTTCTTTCCTCTTAATAATAACATAAACATTTTGACGATAACACTGTTTTTATTAAGTCTTTGACCTTTTTATCATTATGCTATACTGATTTTTAGCTAATTATTGGAGGTACCTACGTAAAAGTAACATTCACCCACTGACTACGGGATCGCACCTTCGAGACGAAGTCTAACAGCCGGTCTACCCCCTTCTCCTCTCCTCTCTCTTTCTTCCTCCCACTGCCACTTTGTTGGACTTTATCGTGTTGACCTAATGGTCACTGCTCGCTGATATAGATACGGGGGTAGGCAGGTTTATTGGTAGACTTATCCTTTGTTTTCATTTTGATAGTTTATATTCTTATGTTAGTTTGAGTTAAGAATAAATAATACTATAAGTTTGATACTTAGTTAATATCTAAGTGTGATTCTAAATGACTTGTACAGCCAACAGGAATCCAACATGGAAGTTCGAACTCATCATAGTTCCGACATCTGATTGGTTACTCGAGGTCGCCTCCTGGCATGTTATTGTTAGAAATATAGTTTTTTTCCCCTTCACCCTCCCTGTGAGTGTATTGCTGCTTTAAAACCTTAAAATGATTATTTCTTATCCAGTTGACCAACCACCACTGCTTGAAGAATCTCATGTAGTGCTGAAACATGATTGCATTTATGTAGTGGTTTATAACTTGTTTTTGGTATATGATGGACTCTCCCGTCGAGTTCGACGTGTGAAGTTCTGATGACCATGAACTAATTATCTGCGAGCATGACTTTTGAGACCGGCTCTAGAATTGCACAAAAGTCCACAAACAATACAGGAGAATGTATTGTATCCAAGTGAAACAGGGACACTGTTGTTAGCTGTCTTATTTTGCTTTCACATATATATATATATATATATATATAAAGAGAGAAAGAAATGCGCTTGTGTGTGCATAAAACATTGCATGTATGTAAGATGTTCAAATGAAAATACTGAAAGTTTTAATTTTTGCAATATATTAATGTACCAAAAGCGATGGGATAAATATCATGTAGTAAAATCTCCCCCTCTATATCCATAAAGTACAAGTCAACATTGAATCACTTCCCCAGTATTTGTAGGGGCAGTATTTGTATGTTCTATAAATTCTCAGTTCAGCTCTTCAAACTAACTTGGGCCTGATTAACCTGTAGTTTTCGGACTACATAGAGTCCATGAATGGGTGAAAAACAGTCACAAAGCATTGCAACATAGTGGTCACCAGTTAATGATATATTTACCCAGACCATCAGATCCTACCCATGCCATGCGAAAGCACCATACACCATTATAGGATCACCACCAACCTGCATGGTGCCTTATTGGCAATTGAGAGTTAAGACTGTTTGGACCATGGCACATATTGTCAGTCCCTCAGGTTCTAATTAGAAATATCACAAGCTCATATGAGACACTCTATCTAGTGTCATGCTGCTAACAGGGGCACCCAGGTGGCTCTTCTGCTGCCATATTCCATGAAAGCTAAAGAATGCTTAACTGTCTAGTTAGATATGCGTTTGGCCCCAACTTTATTGGATGTGGATGTTATATGAGCCAGTGTTCCTTGTCTAACCAAATAACTCTGGTCATAAACGTTAAGGACCTGTGCACCGTAGAGTAATGGATAGCGGCTTGAATTGAGGAATTGGAGAGCCAATTTTGAATTCCAATCAAATCCATTACATTCGCTTACGTGCTAATACCCTTGGGAAAGGTATAAATCCTCTTCTTCTCCCTCTTAGCTATGGGTAAATAGCAGGACAGACTGGGTTCTACAGCCATCGATGGTAACTAGTCTACTGCAGAAAGAAATGGCAACCTACTGCAGGTAAAAATTTGCCTCAGTCATGTATCGAAAAATATGCCTTCTATCAGATATTTTTAATTCTTTCATCTCCAAGCAAGTCAATAAAGCCACTAAGCTGCAACATTATGGAGAATAAAGATAAGTGAGAAAAGGTTACTAAGGAGAAAGGAAAATACAAAAAACAGGATTCTGGTACATATGTAATACTGTAGATCAAGAGATGCTAAATGTCCCCACAATTTAAGAAATGGAATGTCACAGCCACCTGGCACCCACTGTTAGGCCCTGTTTAAGTTTAAACTCATCTCATTTTGCTATGAAAAACCTAGTCAGTGTTTACACTGACTAATCAGATGTCAGATCACAAGTAATATCAGTCTAGGTGTCTCCATGACATCAAGGTATAGTGGAAATACCTAATATTATAGATACTGCCTCCCATGACTTTTGGCATGTCAATGTAGTGACTTTTTTTTCTCTCTCTAATGAGAGCATTATCCTGTCTGAACTGATCTTTGTTTACTGCAGCAATTGGTCTGGGACTTATCACTAACATGAGTTTCTTTTTTTCTCTCTGGGACTGCCATTAACTCTACTGACCCACCTCTTTGTTCTGCTTACATGAAATGCAGACTTTCCATAAACATTTCCTAACCTCAAGTAAATGTTTGCTGCGCTTTCGCTTTCCCAAAACAAATTCTATGACAGTTTTTTGCTTTCTATGGTAACCTAGAATAGCAGCCATTTTGTAAGTGGATTATGGGTAAAAAAGAAAATGTCAGAATTTTTACCCCAAGCTTATAGACATTTTATGGTTTATAGATAAAAGGGAAAAAAAAAGAATTCTAATATTCTTAAAATTAAATAAGTAAAGGTATTACTATTTTCCCGACACTTGTAGATAATTAATTTCTTTTTCTTTTTTTATGTGCAATGTCCCTTCAGGATGTGTGATAATCATGGCTCTCCACAATTTCCTGACCTTTGTAGCCATTAATAAATTTTGTCATTTTGTTAACTATCCTAAACCTTGTTCTACCATCCATTTACACAAGCTCATTTTTGTTGTTCTATGTGCTGTGTCTCTTCAGGATGTTGATAATTATGGCTCTCCACAATTTCCTGTACTTTGCAAATTTAATAAATTTTGTCTTTTAATTATCTCTTAAACCATGTTACACTATCTATTTACACAAGTTCATTAGATTATGTGCTGTTTTCCTCTACCACTCTTGACTTAAATATGTCCTGTCAGTGTCAAATTTTCTAAGCCTTCTTTTCTCATTATCTGCCCTAAGATTTCACCTACCTTTTCCTGATATTAAGTACACATTTTATTTTTGTTTCTATTTTCTCTAAAATGTTTTCTTTCCTCATATGTTCAATCCATGGTATTCTCAGCATCTTTTTGTAGAAATGCATTTCTTCTGCTTCAAGTTTCTTCTTCATCTATGATGAGATTGTCCAGCATTCACTGCCATACATGATTACCGATGTTATGTAACAGTTCAGTATTCTATTTGTGGCTTCTAATAAAATGTTTTTGTTTCTTAATAACTTTTAGAAGGCATCTTTCACTATCTCAGAGGGCTTAGGACCTATATATAAATAATCCTATCAATTTTGACTGGTACTATGCTAGGAAGAGTAATAAGAGTTTATTTCACTTACACCCATTTCTTACTTTCTAAATCCTGGTATCTGCCTGAAAAACCATATTTCTGTTGATTCAAGTCTCCTCTTCAGGAGAGGAAATTGTCCAGCATTGACTCCCATATAGGAGGACTGATATTACATAGCAGTTCTGTATTCTTGTTTGTTTCTAATGAAATTTTCCTGTTACTTAATACTTTGCTTAGCTTTTGGAAGGCATCTTTCACTATCCCAATGCACCTTCAGATTTCAGCTTTATCAGAGCCAGACCTAAAACAAAAGATAGCATTAACTTCTGATATAATTGGGCAGAACATGAAATCTTCTATCATGGCTCTCCACAATTTCCTGTCCGTTGTAGTGCTTAGTAAATTTTGTTTTTTTGCTATTTCTCCTAAACTCTGTCCAACTATCCATTTACTCAAGTTTACTAGGTAGATTAAACATTGTTTTCTCTGCCCCTCCTGCCTTCAATATGACCTGTAAGTATCAAATTTTCTAAGCCTTCTTTCCTCATTATGTGACCTAGAAATTTCAACTATCACTTTCTGACTAAATATAAGTGTCTTTTTTGTTTCCATTTTCTATAAAACATTGTTGTTGCTCACACATTCAATCCATGGTATTCTCAGCATCCTCCTATTTCTATTGTTTCAAACTTCTTTTTCATCTGTGAAGAGATTGTCCAGCATTCACTGTCATATAGGAGGACTGATATTATGTAACAGTTCAGTACTCTTTTGTTTGTTTCTAATGAAATCTTTCTATTTCTTAATACTCTTACCTTTTTGGAATCAGAATTTGTATATGTTTTATAAATAAATATTATTGATGTTTTTAAGAATTAAGAAGAAAATTAAAATCTTTACTGTTATTAAAAAAAAATTTATTGGAGTGATTTAATTTAATGCTATCTGTGGTTATATTACAAATAATCCATATTAATTTATGAATGTAGATTAATTGAAATCAGTAATTTTGAATTATGGTTACGGTTCTTCTACTTCCTGTAAATGTTGAACTAATCTATTGAGATGTCTGTCTATATTTCTGAGATGAGGTATTGTTACTATTTGCACTATTTACATTATTCAAACTGTTGTCCTCATCTTTTATTGTCATATTCACAATGTTTTAGCCATTGTACACTCTAGCCTTCTTCAGGTGATATACACTGGAATATTGAAATGAACGCTTTATTTTGTCCATGAAGTAATGAACTCACAAGTCTTTGGGTAAAGTCACTGGATTGCTTCAACCAATGCTTTTATCCACTGGGCCATGAGTTGTGAGTTCAATACCTGGCCACAACAGTGGTGAACAAAAACTTGGAGTGTTGAGTTACTAAAGGGAAACAACTGAAACTAAGATATTCAGAAAAGGCATGGCATGTGGAACTAGAACAATCTACCCTGATGGATGAAATAAAAAGTTTGGTTCAAAAATCCAGTGTATATCACTGGAAGAAAGCTGGAGCATACAACAGCTGCAACTTCACAAATATGAAAACTAAAAATGAGGACAACAGTTCAAACAAATAGTATAAATAATCTACCGAGAGTTAAGTAAGTTAACTTGAGGTTATAAAAAGGATAATATTTGAATGCAAATCTTAATTACAAGAGAATCAAGGAAAATATTAAATGTGACACTTGATGCATAAAAATTCTTTACTTCTGGCTGTAAATGCTACAATTAAAAATATTAATTATTTAAGAAAACAATATGAAAATATTTTGAATGTAATGATATTTCTTATTACTATTGGTCCTGGGTATGATGATAAACTACATCTGGCAGCAAGGCTTCTGATTGGGAGATTGGAGGTTTTGAGGATTGTGGAACCACCTCTTAATTGCTGTTATTCCCAGGTCCACCCTGACCTGGGGTTGGTAGCACCTGTTAAAGTCACAGCTATGGGCAAATAGTTAACCCCCAAACTGGGGTCAAGCATTGTGAAGGTGTGGGAAATGCATTTTTATAGTGAAAATAAATCTTGCCATAACCTGGGTGGTAAAGGGGCTTTGGTGGCAGTCTATGACAAACAGATGTCCTGATAAAGTTGTCACAGTGGTTCGGTGGTTTGGTAATTTTTATTGTTTTTAAAAGCTACTGTTTACCATTCTAATAAAACTATAACAAATAAAACTGAATTTATTCATTTCATTTTTATCCATAAATTAACAATAAAAATATTTAAAACTATTTAATTGTTTATTTACAATATTATTAATTTATAATCTGTAATTAACAATAACTACATGAAAATTAAATTTTGGGTTTTGTTTTTAACTTTTTCAAAAAAATATCACCCATGATAATTTTTTTGATTTTAGAAAGATATTTGTAGAATTTTAGTGAAGCCATAATATATGAAACTAATTTTTTTTTTTTTTTTAATCATTTCACTCTAAGAGAAGCAATAATGTCACTAAAATGAATTTTAGTAAAGCCATAATGATAATTTTAGTAAAGCTATAATAAACATTTAGTAAATCCATAATAATCTTTTCATTCTAAGGAAAGTGATAATGTCACTAAGATGCAAACGGTTAGTGAGAGTGAAAGAAAATTAAAAGACTTTAGTGAGGAGAAAGGTAAAAGCAACAGATTTCAGGAAGACAGAAGATGACAACTGATGTTGCGTTTAAATTTTTGAAGAACATAGAAGATAGGGAAGAAATTGAAAGAATTCTACAAGTGAGAAAAGAAACTATTAGAATAGAACTTATAGTTACATCTAAGCTATCAGTACAACAATGAGAACTAGTTACTGATTTAGTAGTATGCTTAAAATCATGCACTGACGGTACCATGGAGGAAAATGGAGAACAATTGCCATGAAAATATTTATAGAAAAGACATAGGGAAACCACATAACAACTGTAGGAAAATGATCAAAGCAGATGCCAGGTCAGGACCAATAACATTACAGACCTTTCTTTGGATTTTGTCAAGAATCTCATGATATATAAAAAGGAGCACCAGTCCAGATATTGCAGTAATATCCAATGCACAGATGAATGGTAGATTTATAAATGTGCAAGATAAATCAGATTCTGGTGAGAAAATTAAACATTTTTTTCTCACTTTAATTAACCATAACTACCTCAGATTAATTCTTGTTTAAATTTTACAATAGAGCAATTCAGTTTGATATTCAGCTTTATAAATAGATTTTTAAACAATAAAAATTACTGAGGGGAGTGTACAATAATAGCAGTATCAAGGGAAAATATCCTTTTGATACTCCTTTTATTTTTCTCTTCCTAAATTCAATTTTGCAAATTTCTCTTTGAAAGTAATATACCAATTATTCTTAAAAAGTAAATACTGAAATAATAAACAAACTTTTCAATATAATTTCATAATAAGAAAAATAAAACTTTCATTTGAACTACAGTCAAGTTCATACTTATAATGTGAAGATAGAGAAATAAACAGATAATACAAATCACCAGATGAACAAAGCCATAGTTCAACCAACAAATCAGAAATCTTTCACAAGTAGGATGTAAGAAAAGAATTAAACAAATAACAAGTAATCCAAAATTTCTTAAAATTACTAAAAATAGATATAATTCGACCAGCTAAAAAGGAAAGCATTCACAACCAGAATATAGGCAGTGAGCCAATGAGAAGCAGGGTGCACCTTTTCAAAGTAGATCTATAAATGTGTATATAAACAATAAATTAATTTTGTTCCATCTCCAATGCTGTGTTCAGTATAACATACCCAGAGATGAAATACAACATTTGCACATTTCCGACCTTACACTGCTTAAGTGTTCCTTGCTACATCAAAAACAAACATACCTTCCCTCACCATGTGGTCAAGCAATGACTCTTACACATGGATACAAAACCTCTATAACTCCTATACATATGTATAGCTGGCCACTCGTATTCAAGGATACCCATCTACTAGGGTGACTAGCCAATCCTGTTGCAGAGGCTTGCTAAGGTGCATTTGTGTTTATTCAACACCCACAGAGCCCACCTGTGGTTTATACTGCAACTATGCTGAACAGACCTTAGTTACAGTTTCTGGGAAAGAGTGTGTTATTTAGCGTGATCAACAATTTGAACAAGGCCAGCACGCTCAAGCCTTTGGCAATGATGACTCATGACTTTATGATAGCACAGCTATTGATGGGCCCAAGGGTTCCAGCTACCCAATTTCACTCACAAGGCTTGGGTCAACCCGTGATATGATTTTCAGGCACTTTCCAAAGGTGCCACATGCTGGGATCAACCCCTCCAGTCCAATAACATCAGGAAGTCTGACAAATCGACCCTGGCGAGATTCAAACCCGGGTCTTATCGTCTTCTGACCACTCGGACATGTACCCATATATATAATTACATTCTCACTCCCTCATTATCTCTCATATGCATTCATAAAACATAAACCCATAATAAAAGTTTAAGACCAGTAAAATATATTTCTGTTCTTTGTGGAGAATCAATTTCTTTAAAATAAAATATTCAAATGGTGTATGTAAATATAAAATGTTAAAATATGACAATATATGGCATCTCAAAATATGACTCCTTTACATTAAAGAATAGCAATAAACCAGATGTTTAGAGATTTTTTTTTCTAATTTCCATTTCAAAACATTATTCAGGTAAAGTGTTAACTAGACATACCTGGTAATACATTTTCAGGTATTAATTAATCTCTCATACTTTTCTGTTTGATATGACTTTATTATATTTCTATATATTAATGAACAGATGCAAAATAAAAATATTACCTTTCATTAGGAATGAAGAGAGAAACAAATATTGCCAACATATCAAATACATTTTGTAAACAATTGTTATCAACTCCTGCTTACTTTGTGTTTTATTATCCATTGGTCTGAGTGTATTTGCAATCTTGTTGTTTCAAATAAGAGGTTTGTAAGCTGAGTAAATATTTCTGAAAAATTGTGTATAATACAATCCCCACCTAGTTTGCTTTTAATTTTTCTTCAAAATTTCTCTTTTTATACAAAACAAAATACAGTAGATTACCTGGATTGACATACACCTGGTGAAAACTGGCTGGCACAATGACCAAAACATTGTGATAACCTGCACGTTTCTGAAGCTAAAAATAGGTAATAAATTGCATCCTTGAGTCTAATGACTGTAGTACTGTCATCCCTATATAATTTTTTTGAAAAGTTGTATCATATTATTCATTAAAATCTCAATGTAGTGCACTGAAACATTTAATTCTTCATAATATTTGTTGTATCATACCTATGGACAATAATGAGTATGTCCCCCTTCACATAAATACAGTAGTAAATATTGTATGTTGGTCTGCAGTTGGAGATTCATTGTGGAATTCATTTGACTAATTTCTAGCAGTTTACTACTATTCCTACGTGCCGCTGGCGAATCTTATATGTGTTGTTCTTGTCCTAAGTATTATCGTTCATTACCAACCTTCAAGTGATTATTCTATTCAGTAACCTTCCCTAAGTTACAACAATATTAAAGAATAGAAATGAACCTAATATTTCTAACCTCCATTTCAAAACTTAATTTCAAATTTTCAGGGAAAGGTGCTAACAAATAATATATTTTCAAGTGTTAATTAATCTATCATACTTTTCTGTTTGATATGAATTTATTATATTTCTATATATTAATAAACAGATGAAAATAAAAAAAATATTATCTTTCATTAACAATGAAACAAATATTATAACATATCAAATACATTTTTTAAACAATTGTTATCAACTCCTGCTTACTTTGTGTTTTATTATCTACTGTGCTCAGTGTATTTGCAATTTTGCTGTTTCAAATATGATATTTTTAAGTCAAGTAAAAATTTATGAAAACATGTATTAATATTTAATATGAACCTCTCTTTTGCTTTTAATTTTTGTTCAAAGTTTTTCATATTATGCACAAGAAAATGATAAAGTTTTGTGTATTTTTTTTTTTTTAAATTTAATTGTTTGGAGTAAATAGATTATAAAACCTAGAAATTTGAAATTTGACCAAAATTTGTCTAATGATACAGAAAGTGTCTTAAGTGGCCTATCATGAGAACATTCAATTCCAAAAAACTGCTGGATCACTGTATCCTGCTGTCAAATGTTAGTGTCTTCTTTTCTCCACTTCTAAGTGAAACATTTGTATAACCAGCAGCTAAAATAAACCATATTTTATTAAAATCTTGTTGAGGAATTCCAAGTCTTTGAACAATCTCAGATTTCTGTCAATCCTTTAAATTTATGTGATATATGGCTGGCTTGACTTCAACTGTGAGCTTGGGACATCTTCAGATCTGCTAAACTAAATACAAGGGTGGAGAAGTCTCCTGCTCAAGATGTGAGCTACAAGGGCTGCAAAACACTTCACCCATAGAACACACCAACAAAGTAATTTCCCACTATAACATATCAATGAACATTTCATTGTGTATACAATTTATGTCTAAGAAAAGAAACTTTTTGTTTTAATAAATGTTATCTTTGCATTGCAAATCAGTTGGTCAGTTATTTTGTATATGTCCTCTTTTCACCATCATTATTCTATGTGCTATAGAATGTTCCCATAATTTTAATAACATTTAATTATTGAAGTAGCTAATCACTAAACTAGCTAAAGACTTGAAAAATATTCACCAGTTACTAAAAGTAGATTATGAAGACAATATATGTAACAATTGGTTAAGAGAAGCTGTACAATATCTTTGTTGCTGGCTGTATATACATTGGTGTTTAAAGTTGAGGAACAAGTGTTTCCTGGTAACCCCACAATAAAAATGGCAGACTCAGTATGTGAGTCTGTGTAGATAAATACAAAGAAACAACTAAAACCAATATATATATATATATATATATATATATATATATATATATATATATATATAATAACAAACAATAATGTATGTATTAACAAAAGACTGGTATACATAGACAATAGGAAATTGTTGTGTGTTACAGAGCAATGAATATGAATGAAGAAAACATTTAAACTAGTGAAGGTGTTTGTGTGTGTGTATGAAGTTGTGTAGAAAGAGTCCTGAAGAATAGTAATGGAAAGTGAAGTAAAATGAAGTTGCGTGTGTGTGTACATGCGTTAGTGTGTATGCCTTGGTGTGTTTCCCCAGTAGGGAATTCATTCGCAAAATTCAGCTTACATTTTTCCATGTAAGTGAAAAAAGAGAGTGAGAGAAAATTTTACAAGCTATTTATAGTCTTAGAAAGCGCCCTCTAGTGGCATTCTTTTGTGAGGAAAGTAAGTGGGCTTAACTCCACATCATCTTAATATTGCTTAATATGCTTAAAATATTCATCATCTTAATATTGCTTAATATGCTTAAAATATTCATCATCTTAATATTGTTTAATATGCTTAAAATATTGTTATTAATATCATCATCATCATCATCATCTCCTTATTTTGCTTTTTGCTTACTACTATATCTTGTTAAGTCATTATCTGAGACTTAGGTTAAAGCCAAATAGTAAATATATGGATTCTATTTGCAAACATTCTGATGTTAAGTGATACTTAACATGTACCATGTTTATATTTCCTATATGTTGATAATACTCTCCTGAGAAGATAAACAATTCCACACAGTGCATTTTTTAAAATTCTTGTGAACAGTGGCTGAGCCCGAAATGCAATTTGAAGGTCGAGAACACTAGAAGCAAGCAGACGTTGAAGTTTAAATATCTGGGAAGTGCTTTGACAAAGAATGGTAAGTGCAACACTGAGATCCATAGACGTATTGGGATAGCCAAGGATACATTCCAAAAACTGGGCAGAGTATTGCAAGACAGGAGGATTTCTTTGGTAACAAAGAAAAGGATACTGAGCTGTTACATGACATCTGTCCTTCTTTATGGCAGTGAATGTTGGACGATTTCCTCAAGGATGAAGAAGAGACTCGAGGCAATGGAGATATGGTTCTACAGAAGGATGCTGAGGATTTCATGGACCGAGCATGTGAGCAATAATGAGGTCTTGGAGAGAGTTCAAACAAGGTGGAGACTTATGCTTAACATCAGGAAGAGGCAACTGAAGTTTCTGGGACACAGAATAAGGAAGGAGGGCCTTGAAAATCTGATACTCATGGGTTGAATAGAGGGAAAGAGAGACAAGAGAAAGCAGCACCTGACATTTCCTGGTGGGCTTGAGCAGGTGGATGACAGAACGTGATCTGGGAGAGATAGCAGAGGGAAGGAACTTGTTGAGAGCTGCAAGAGGTATAGGAAAGTGGTGATCCATGATCGCCTACATCTTGAAAGGACATGGCACATAAAAAGAAGAAAGAAACGGTGGCTTCCAGATATTTTGCTGATGTTCTTTTCTGTAACATTTTTTTATCAGTAGTTCGCAGGTGACGTTTTATTTCAAAATCTTTATATTTACTTAAGTTATATTTTTTTAATATATTTTTATCTGATGGCACAGCCATATCTATGAAAATGAGTTCATTTATTTTTTGTCATCACTAATTACACTGTCTGAGCTCTTAGCTCTGGTCTCAAACTCAAGGACACAAAAGGACCCGTATGTGCTAGGTGAGAGGTACAACGGGGCAGAAGTTGATGGAGTGCTTATCCTATGTTTGGTTCCACAGACTCACTTATCTTATTATAAAACGCAGATTGTGTGTGTTTGTGTGTGTCTGTACGTTTATATATTGGATCGGATTTCCTACATTTTTCAACCGATTTCAACAAAACTTCACAGGACTACATAAAATTACATTGTGGTGGTTCTGACAGCACCAAAAATTGGAAAAACACAATTGTTTTTGCATGAAATCAATTTGAAAACATGATAAAACACGATTCTGTCACCAGAATGAAAGGGGGACAACTCATATGGAGTTATACTTATTATAAAACCCAGGTTGTTTGTGTGTGTGTGTGTGTGTGTTCCTTTATATATGGGATTGGATTTCCTACATTTTTCAACCGATTTCAACAAAACTTCACTTTTTTTTTTGGCAGGTAGTGTTTCTTATTGTCTTGCACACTTTTTTCTTTATTTTTACATTCAGAATGCTTTAAAAATTCCATTTACAAGACAATTGTTTATAATAAAATTCTATTCAATCGATAGACTCATAACGATTGAAAACAATGTTTTTGTTTGAATTTGGGTTTGACCAATTCGTAAAAATAAACAAAAAAACAACAAAAAACACTAATTGAGACATACATGTCCGTCAACCTTAAACAATAATCTTTGTCAATTTTATTTTTAAGTCTTTATGATGGTCGATACTTGATCTATCTCTTACTGCTACATCTCCGGGCAACGCCGGGCTCTACTGCTAGTAAGACATATTTCCAACCAGAGGTCTATAGACTAACAAAGATGAATTAAATCAGTTGGTAATTTTGAGTGATAGGAATTGTGATAGATAGAGAGTGGGAGAGGCAGCTGCAGGCAGGCAAGATTTTTGCATGTATTCCAATTAAATTAAATTAAGAATTATGATTCATCAAAAAAATTCAGAAATGGAAAACTGAAATTTTCATTTTCAACAATGAACAGCCATATCATGTTGAAAAACTGGTTCTCATATGATCACCAAAGTTAAGCAACATTGAGCCTGGTCAGTACCTAGATAGGTGACTGCTTGGGAATAGCAGGTGATGTAAGCTTGGATGAGCAGGTGGTGTAATGATGATGTCAAAAGTTGCAACAATTAAATTAAATTAATTAATTAAATGCTGCAACTCTTTACATCATCATTACAATATTCATCTTATTAATACACCATTGGAAAATTCATAAACTTAAGGAATCAGCACATATGCACAAAAATCTCCTGAGCCGACCAAGCATAGAAATGAGTACAATATGGGAACCAGTAATAAGGAGTGCCAGAGAAAAGCGATAATAACAACAAAAATTGCAATATGAGCTCTGGTAAAAACATGCAATAATAACAGCAAAAAATTGCAATATGAGCACTAGTAAAAAAATGGTTGCTGAGACATTAGGTTTATAATACCCAGAAATTCATACACAGATGTCCTCAAGGACACATGACACAGTGGATAAAGGCATTAGTTAGATCCAGCCACAGGACCCAAAGTGTCCAAGTTCAATACTCACTAAGAGAACTTGGAGAGGGGAATTAACAAGAGATAACTGATAACTGACATCCATTAAAAACATGGTATGCGGAACTAGAACAGTCTACTCCAGTGAGTGAAATAAAGGGTTCAGTTCAACATTCCAACCACCTGAAGAAGGCCGGAGCATACAACGGCCGAAACATAATAAATATGGTGACAAAGATGAGGACAATAGTTCAAATAATGTAAATAGTGTACATAATACCTCATCTCAGAAATATAGACAAATACAAAATGTTGCCATTATTATTTTCTTTTTCTTTTTGTTTAATACAATCCATTACAGGGTAATTACTCAAGACCTGGTCGTAAATATATACATTTTATTTATATTCATTCTTTCTTTCTTTCTTCTCATCATCCTCCACCTCTTCTTTTGCTTTCTGATTTGCACAATCTCTTACTGGATCATTACTCCAGACCTGAGCTAAGGTGAGGTAGTAAATATATGCATTTTATTTACACAAATTCAGAAGTTGAGCATGTACAATGTTTATATAGTTTTGAATCTTTTCTATACAGTCAGTCAGTTATGTGCCATGCGTGATACACACTTAGGCGATCATGTATCTTTTGATACATAACTGATGAGGCAGATATTTTTCCCGCAGTAGGTTGACATTTTTTTTTTGCAGTAGACCAGATGCCATCCAAGACTATAGAACACATTCTGTCCTGCTATTTACCTATATTTGGAGGGTGGGAGAAGAAGAGAATTCATACCTTTCCTAAGGGTATTAATGAATGTTATGGATTCGACTGCAATTCAAACACAGCTCTCTGATTCCTTAATCTGAGCCGCTATTCATTACTCCACTGTGTCTCCCCTTTTCTAAATAGAGATTTTCTTAATGATCTTTTCTCTGCCATTTTTATCATGCCCAGTGCTCCAATTATTAAAAATATGTCAGTAGTTTTAAAATGCCACATTTATCAAATTTCAATTTCTTGTCATCTCCAAGATAGGAACTGCCCCCCACACACTTCATTCCACAACATAAAATGATGGACTCCTCAGGTTTAGTACAGTGGTTCAAACAAACAAAAGACTGGGACACATCACATTGCCATGGACCTCTTTGATTTCAAACCATTCACCTATGGGTGTATCACCTACAGACGATGAATATTGCATTAACTGTTAAGTAAAAAATATAATTTCATGAAATGAAAACATTATTATATTGGTTTAAGTTTATCATCTCAAAGTGAGTGATCAGGGGCAGGTAATTCTTCTTTTATCCTTCAGGATGATGGTAATGATGGCTCACCACAATTTCCTGCTCTTTACAGCTCTTAAAAATTTTGTCTTTTTGCTATCTCTCCTAAACCTTGTTCTACCAGCCATTTACTCAAACTCGCCAGGTAGGTTATGCATTGTTTTTCCTTGTCCCTCTTGCCCTCAATATATCCTTTGAAAAAATGAATAAGTTAAAAAAACAAGAAAAATGAATGAGATAGAAAAAATGAATAAAAGAAAAAAATGAATAAAATAGAAAAGAAATATGAGTAAGTTAGAAAAAAAAATGAATCGTTTAAAAAAATTTATTTTAAAAAAGGAATGATAGAAAAAAAAACAAGAAACAAATAAATTAAAAGTAAAATGACATCATCCTGTTTCAAAAGAAGATCTAATAAAAGTATATAATTTTTCTATAGCTATGAACTGAAATTTTTTTTGCTCAGAAAAATATAGTAAGAAATAAGCATTAAAAGCAAGTTATTCCCTATCAACAATGAACAGCCACTTCATGTTGGAAAACCAGTTCTCATATGATCACCAAAGTTAAGCAACATCAAGCCTGGTCAGTACCTAGATAGGTGACTGCTTGGGAACAGCAAGTGATGTAAGCTTGGATGAGCAGGTGGTGTCATGGATAACGGCTCAGAATTGTTAATTAGAAAGCCAAGATCCAATTCTAGTTGGCTTTGTTATATTCATTTACATGCAAATACTCTTAGGAAAGGTATGAATTCACCTCTTCTCCTCCCCCAGCTATGGG
The DNA here is from genome assembly GCA_903632075.3 of Acanthosepion pharaonis. NCBI lineage: Eukaryota > Metazoa > Mollusca > Cephalopoda > Sepiida > Sepiidae > Acanthosepion > Acanthosepion pharaonis. The sequence continues at coordinate 832,911 of CAHIKZ030000174.1, forward strand.
TGAAATAGTAAGACTGGTATCATTAAAATCATTATTATCTCCAAAAAAATTGCATACAAAATATTTAGATTTCACATTAAATAACCCACAGAGGTATTGATGTGTGACTAAACAAAAACAACCAACCAACTAAATCAACAATGTTATAGTCTAAATTATGATATAATGGAATATGCATACACCTGTGTTCGCCCTCACTGGAATATGATTGGCTGGTGTCCATCATAAATACCGACGGACATGTAGGAGAGTCAAAGAGCCTTAGTCTGAGAGTTAAGTCTATAACGATGCCCACTGGACTACGCCATTGATCTACACTTCTTACCTGCAACTACAATGCGTACCAGTCGATTATTGCTACCGTATTCTACTTGGTTATAGTAGCCAAAACCACTTAGCTACTTTGTTCAAATATACCCCTTTCCGGGACATATCAAATTATTATTCATATCTGCAATTCTTTACTTTATGCAAGGTTCACTGCAACTGTTTTAAAGTTACAGTGTCAATGAGATCCTCATCATTATGATTATAACAGACATCCTAACTACACAGAGACTCGAGGACCATAGCATTAGATATCTCTTGACAAGATGTGACACAAAGGATTGTTATACGAACTATCCAGCTATGGAATCACTGGAAGGGTTTTTTTTTTTTTTTTTCAATTATAAAATCCTTCCTAACAGGTAGATCCATGAAGGTAGTTATTAATGGCCAGACCTTCAGTTCTTGGACCAACCTTCTTTCTGATTTACATAAATGATCTGCCCAAGAGCATACTCAGATCATTTGTAAACATTTATGCCATTGATATATATTATATATGGGCACACCTCTAAAACTCTTAATGATCAAAGATTGGCAGCTGACCTCTCTTCTGATCTAACACTAACTTCCTGTTGAGGAAAAAATTCAATACCTCAAAAACCAAACTAATTATATTCCATCACCGCTGATCAGACCCTGAACTACTGCCAGTCACAATGAACGGTTGTCCTCTCAAGATGGCACCATACCTTGAGAGAATATTGAACCTTAAACTCACACCCAATCTCAAGTGGAACTCTTATACATGATCTATTGCTAAAGATGCAGGTAAACTGATCAGTTCCCTGTACTGCTCTAGTAAGTACCCGACTCCTCATGCTATCCTCTACCTTTATAAAATCCAGATCAAGCCAAAAACGAAGTACTGTTGCCATATTTCGGCTGGAGCTGTCCAGTCCTCACTTTCCAGTCTTGATAGAGTTCAAAAGCATCTCCAAGCACTTGATGGAGAAAAATCATTTTCCACCCTCCAACCTCTCTCTGACAGGTGGGATGTGGCGAGTCTCTCACTGCTCTATCGCTACTTCCATGGAAACTGCTCAGATGAACAACATTCCTTGGTTCCACCAGGTCTAACCTTCACGGCTGGGACCCGCCATGCCACTTACATAGTAGCAAACCACCCACATTGCCCCCATATTCCATCAGCAAGAAGTAAGTTCCACTCGAACAGCTGCTTCCCATGAACTACTGTTCTGTGGAACAGACTCCCAAGAATATGTTTCCCTGATTAGTACAATCTTAACCTGTTCAAGGCTAGTTAACTGTTATCATCCCCTCTTGTCCATATAAATTACTCCTTAACATAACCCTCTGCCTCAAGTAACCTCCAGGCCTTGTACATGTGAACCTTACTGTTAAAAAAAAAAAAAGTAATTTATAATCACAAAAAATATCATTAAATTGTTACTGTTATCAAAATCTGTTGGTCTTTAAACTTTTTTTTAATTATTCAAAAGTTATTCACTTATAATAATTCTTGTTGAGCAAAGTTGTTTTCAACAATTAATTTAAATTTAAAACAATGAACATAAATTGTTATATACTTTACTTAATGGTATCAGGCAGCTATTATTATTATTATTATATGAAAAATCATGTTCCAAAGTCATTACAATAAGTTGCTTTATTGTCAGTTTGCTTTTATTACTATTATTGTGTTGTTGCCACCCATTGTTGTAGTCAAGTACAAATTCTGTTCTTGAGACAAGATATCAACAAGACTCATCATAACTCGAGAACATTTAAGAGAATCCTCACAGAATAAAGAAAGGCAATTTCCTGAAGGTATGACATGGTCTCACTTCCAATTTTCCCTAAGTGCTTTTCAAGTTTCTTGAAACCAGAATTAGCAAACCACACTTTTTTTATTTTATTTATTTATTTATTTATTTATTTATTATTATTAATAATAATAATAATAACCTAACCTAATAACCTTAAGTCCCTGGGCGGGACCCGGAAAAAAATGTTAAATGCCAGGAATCAAAGGAAATATAATAATAGTAGTAACATTTCTTTTCCTTTCATACATTTTCTTATCCCCACCAAATATCTAATGATTCTCATTGGAGTTTCAGCAATAGCAAGTTCCAACAAATATTCAGTACCCTTGACAGTATCATCAGATGTCCAGCACTGTTATGGAATCTGGATCATTTAATTTTTTTTTCTGATTCATTCAATCCCAATTATCATCTTGTTGGCAATGTTCTAAGTGCTTTAACTTTTATTGGCACAACATTGACTTTTCTGTTTCATAATTATCTCACTTCAATGACAACATATACAATTTTCCCTTTCTTTTATTTTCAAACTGCATCAACAATCTAGCACATCTGGTTTTCCTTGTTTCAGAAAAGCAAATTGGATTTTCCCTCTTGGACGAGAGAGTACACCTGGATATCAAAGTCTCAGATCTGAGACAATAATATCTAAATTAATAACAAAAAATATTTTGTTGATATGAACACTGTAGAATTCCCTGAATAGCATAAAGATATAGCCTCATCATGCTAGGCATTGCTATTAAACATATTACAGTAATGTTTTTTTTTTTTTTTTAAGTAATAATAATGTCTCTGTCAAGGGTGTCAAGACTTTCCAATAGAGCATAGAGACATAAGCTCATCATGCTAGGCATTGCTGCTAAACATTATTACATTAATGATTTTTGTATTTTATTAAATAATATTAATGTCTCTGTCTCTTGTTTCATCTAATGAGGTCCTTGTTGTAGATACCACTGTCTCTAATAGACTCTGCCACCATAAATATGTAAAATTTTAAAAATATATATATATTTCATTATAAATGATTGACAAGGCACATCTGTTAGGTCCTTTTTTTATTGTGTTGGATTTAATATGTGTAGAAATTGTCCAAATGATTTTTCGTGCCAAATGTTTTCAGCTAATATATTCAACTATGAACACAGCCATAATGTACTGCCTGTATTTGGGAATTAAAAATATGTATACCTCCAAACAGCTTACACCCCATTTGCATAAACAGAATACTTGAAAATGGTAAATAGATTAGGTGAAAATACAAAGCATGAACCAGGGCCAGTGTATACTACCCACAAAGGCCCCAACCCCATGGTGCAAGCCTGATTGGTGGTCCAAGAATTCTTTGTGACCCTCACTATCTTATCAACATATGCTTTTTTTCTACCTACATTTAAATACTTTACAAATAAAACTAAGCAGAACTGACTATTAAAAAATGAAAAATCTTTGCTGATTTTGACATAATTCTGGGAACTTTTTCTTTTGTCCAAATCTATGAAATTGTTTTGCACATACTAGGTTTAGCGAAAATACTATATAAAGTTCATTATTCTTTTAGTAATAATGTTAATATGTTAAAATTATTCAACTTTTTAATAAGAAAAATCTCAAGTTGATGTTAAAAATTGCAGCAAAACATTGTTGCTTTATTTAAGATGCTATGATCTATTATTATAAGACTCTAATTTGTATTTAGTTACATTGTATTTGTTTTCAAGTTTTCAAGTTGAATTTTTTACCTATATTGTATATGTTCCATTATTGTGCATAATTAGGTTACAATAAAATTTGCATTTTATATGAATACCACCTTATGAAAATTTAGATGTAGTAGAGCAATGGGCCCCATATCATAGATTTGGTGGGATCCCACAAGACCCTTGCACCAACTCTGGCATTAACTTTCATTCAGACAGTTTCTTCACACACTAAGTCCCAAAGAGAAACACTTTATACACACAAAATAAAAAACCTAACACATTAACTGCCAACCATGAGATAACTCATGATTAACAGTTTTTATTATGATGACATCTACAAATCATCTCAGGTTTTGGTATTTTCACATATATTTTCATCTGCAGTTACCAACACATTTATTCACAGCAATATTTTTAGTGTGAAAACAATGTTAAAATTTCAGTTGACACCATAAATCAACTCTTAACATTTTTTATTGCTTAAGTTTTCTATTGTAAATTTGGCGTTTGAAGTCAGATTTTGTAATTGTGCTATGTCAGTCAACATGTTAAGTTATTGTCAGTCATTTTAACTGTCTTAATGTATTAGAGAGGGGTTGCTGTGCTAATACACAATTAATATATAATTGGATGCTGAAAAGTTCTCTACCTAACCAAGAAGGGAATCCCCTCCCCAAATTGTGAAGTTTTGTCAGATTTTAGAAACTGGGTCGGACTGAGAACTTTTCAGCACCAATCGTACACAATTCAATTCTATCGTAAAGACACCAAACGTTCAAACACCTGCTATGAACATGTTTCATCTAAGGGAGATAATCCTTGTATTTTGCTGGCAGAGTTACGTATCTTTGTTCGTACTATTGTTTACCAGCGCCACTCACAACTTCCGATCAGAGCGACAATATGGCGGACTCGAGCACGACGAACGGCGAATTGCAAGTGCCACATCCACATCAAACTCCTCCTCCGGCGGCTGTGGTGGACCTCGAGGCCGAAGGACGTGCACATTGGACAAACGACAGGGCTCAATGCTCAGCTACGACCACAGAAAAGAAGAAGAACAATAATAATACAGCCAGTACCTCACGGCAAGGAGAGCAACAACAACAACGGACTAGTCGTAGTAATAATAATGATAATAATAATAAAACAACAGAGGAAGAAACAGTTGGCCTGGAAGATGATGAAGATGACGAAGAAGAAGATATTTGTGCTGTGGAAGAAGAAGATCATCTGGAAGAAGAAGAGGACCATTTAGAAGACCCTGGACAGGGAGAAGACCATGAAATCGACATGCAAAGTCACCTGGAGGCGTTGCAAGTGGTGTGCACAGCAGCGACGAATTCCGCTTCGTCGGAAGGAGAAGATGGCTGTTCGTCTTCGTTTAATTTTCACATGGAGAATAAACACACCCAAAGAAAAACCGACACAGATATGCGAACGTTAAGCTCTTATTTGAAATCGTTAAATGAGAGCCGTAGTCCTGAAATGATCCCCCCAGTTGAATTGGACAACTACCTGTCCAGTTTTTTTATGGTTGTTCGAAAAGCAGACGGCAGCGAATACGAACCTAAGACCCTACGGGCCATTATGGCTAGCATTGAACGTTATCTCCGCTGTAGGAATTATCCAGTCTCAATTACTAGAGACTATATTTTTTCCAAAACAAGAGATTCGCTGAAGGAAAAGCAAAGGATCCTGAAAGAACAAGGGATTGGAAACAAACCCCGACCCCCAGCAGATCCTCTCGGTGTCCTGGTCGCCCAGAGGGTGAACCAGTTATATGCTAAACAAAACATGGGGCCTTATAATCCCTTATCGGTTGTCAGCACATTAATTTTTGTTTTCATCGTACACTTTAGACTACGTAAAGCAGTCGACCACAAGAATTTGCTCTGGGGAGATATCCAACTAAAAGTAGATAAAAATGGAAGGGAGTATTTGGTATATCGACCCCAGAGCCTTCCATCCCTGCCTCCACACATAGAGAACCACATCCGGCGCACATATAACATATACGCACAACCTGAACGACCAGAGCGAGACCCGGTGGCTATCTATCAATTGTACAACGAGAAGAGGCCTGCTTCGATGAAATATAGTAATTCACCATTTTACTTAGGTATCTTCAGCCTTAACCCTTTGCCTTTCCAAGACTGGTACCGTGCCTCGGCTATGGGCATTAACAAACTTTGTGACTTGGTCAAGCAGATACGCTCCATCACTGGTCTCCCCCGGGCAATGTATGCCCAAGACTCACCATTCCTCAGTCCGCAGTTCATCTCCAACGCACTGATGGGTCCCGACCCATCGAAAAGCGAAGTGGAAGCGGCAGCGGCCCTAGTCTCCACTAACCCTCACCATGATTTATCTGTCATGGACACTGTTGTTTATAATGTAGATTCGGACAGTGAAAGTGTTACAGAACAACAATCGAATATGTCATTTATTGGAAGTTTGGAGAATCAGTCAAGCGTGGAAGAAAATCTGCACGGAGAAGATTTGACGATGCACGACAAAGACGACGACGACGACGACGATGACAATGGATCTCATTTGGCCAGAGGTAAAATGAAATATATATATATATATATATATATATATATATATATATATATATATATATATATATATTCTTCTCCTGTTACGTTTTTCTTTGTAATAATCAATGTTTTCGACTGGTCATTCTCCATTCTTTTTCATAAGAAAGTGATCTGCTTTGGTTGGATTGTCTTACTTAAGATCAAGTATTTACATTCACCTGAGAAAGGATGAAGGATGGGCCAGATAAAACTGGAAAAAAAAATACCAAGCTGAGGCTCATAATATAAAAAATTCAAAATTTAAATTATTACAATAATTCACCTCAAAATTAAAAAAAAAAGGAAGTTATCTTTTTTTTTTATTCAGGTATTGTTTACGTTTTTTGCAAGCACACATTAATCTTATGATATAATCTTTTGTCTTTCAGATGATAACTTCAGTTCACTTGTAGATTGATAACTGGAATAGTAATTACAGTAAATCAACATGAAACTATGATCTGTAGGGTAGGGGATAATTTGAACTTTTCATCCTCACCAAGACAATTTTTTTTTTATCAGAGCATGACTTTCATAGTTAATCATGAAATTCTGAAAACACTGGATTTTTTTTATATTTCCTAAACAAATCGTACTCTAAAAATCCCAATGTTACAATAGTACTAAGTTTGAAAATAATGAACACACATTCTCCCTACTTTGTTGTAAATTGATTTTTATTGGTATTTCTATGTAGTTAGGGATGTATTTTTGTAACATGTTTTTGGTATATATTTCTATGTAGTACTTTTATGCTGTACTTTTAAATGTATGTATTTCTATGTAGTTTGTACCTAAAAAAATATTTGCACTTACTTATACAGTATTATTAATTTTTAATGCTAAGTATTTATTTAATCCCTAAAATTAGTTTTAGCTTTACATAGAATATTTAAAACGATTGAAACTTTCTTTTAAATGAAATTTTCCATTTTTGTTATATTTCATTTATTTGAAATTCCTTCATTTCTCTAATAAGATTATTATTAAAATACTAAAAGCTTTGAATTTTTTTTTTTTTGCTTAAGAATTTAAAATTTAAGGAAAAGATAATCTCTTATCCAGTAGAAAACGAAACTCAGAAAGCATTAACATTTCCTTCAATTAATAAACTCATTGCAATCGTTTATTTCTTTCTGTTTAGTTTGTTACATATAGTATTTTTTTCACATTCCATTTTTTTTTTTAAATATATAGCCTTACTTTTACAAATTACATTTTACAATTTACAATGGTCAAGTTTAGAAGTCCTCCTACCAAATCATATAATTCTTATTGACGTCCTTTTTGGAAAAATATTGCTGAAAATAAATTCTATAATGAAACAGTAGAAATCTCAACTTTGAAAAAACAACAGATTCAGGTAAAATGGGAAAAAATTACTTACTATTGTTGATTTCTTGTACAAAATTTTTTTTTGTTTTTAATTCTTATGTGTTTTAAAGTTTAAAAAGAAGTAACTTTTTTTTTTTTTTTTTTTTTTTTTTTTTCTCTCTCTCTCATTCAAATATTCAAGTGGATGAACACCAAACTGTTGATGCTTAAGTTTACCATATACATTGTATGCCAAAAGTTTGGTGCCAACCTCTGTACTTCAAAGAATTACTTAAAAATTGAAGGTTGCATGCTTTTTCAAATCTAATTTGCTAGCTGACTTCAGGCCAGAGGGACTTCCTCTTCATTTTATTATATATTCAGTAAAAATAATAACAGAATTAAGTCATTACTGCATAAAGTTTCCTTAAAATATTAGTTCTTTTTGCCTAATTTACTTTACTGGTTAATGGCAATCTTAGACAAGAAGATTTTAAATTTTAGGTAACCCCTTTCCCAAAAATTAGACACCATGCACCAATGGGTTAGTTTCAGCATCCTAGCTTAGTTTCAGCATCCTAGCTTAATAGGATTTAATTCAACCACTGAAGGTATGAAACTTTCTTATTAAAACTAGTAGAGGCTTGTTTAATATTAGATAATACTTACAGAAAATTTTTATAGAGAAGGAGATTAATTTAGCACAGATGATGAATTTTTTTAGAAAAAGTAAGGAAAAATATAATCCATATATGTATGAAAATTGGAATCAAATAAAGACCAAATAAATTAGAATTCAACAGAAAGATGGATAAGGAAAAAATAGAAAATGTTTAAAATGTTTCACTTTTAATTAAACTTCATCAGAAAATGAAATATGAAGGCGAAAAGAAAATTCTGGTATTTTTTCTTTTTGTGTTGTTTGTTATTTCATTAGTTAGGCAGCTCTCACTTGTATCTGTCCTGTCAAGCAGCGTTCATGTATATAATTCATGTGTGTATGTGTATCATAATTCTAGTTTGTCTATGCAAGATTTGGATAATAATGTGTATTTGTTTGTGTGCATTTGCGGATATAGTAAGCATTTTTATCTATGTTTGGTGGTTGTCTGTATTTTGATTTGGGGAAGTTTTGTCTGAGAGCGAAATAATTTAAATTACACCTGTTGTGATTGTAGGTAGACAAATTCTTTCACACTCACAAAACATCCCTAAATAAACATATGGACAACCACCGAACACAGATGAAAAATGTCTACTAGACACTCAAACATACACACATTATCATCTGAATCCAGCATACATAAAGTAGAATTATACACACAAACACTGCTTGACAGGACAAATACACATGAGATCTGCTTAATCAAGCAAAAACAAACAGCACAAATATAAAACTACCAGAATTTTCTTTTCTCCTCCATATTCCATTTTCTGATATAGCTTAAATAAAAGTGAAACTTGCTAAATTTATAGACATTTCATATTTGTTACTTATCCTATCTGATAGGATACAGCAGAAATATGTCCCACATAATGGTTAGAGAGTAAGAGGTATTTCTGGGTGGTATTTCTACCACACACACACACACACACACACAAACATACTGTGGTTTATAGTTGGTAACTAAACCTGCCTTCCTACCAGACAAGGATGAGTAGAACCTCAGCAACACAAAAAAATCAAGAGCTTTTAAAGGACGAATGGGCTCGGAGACAATGGCCATCAACCCTAACTATACATGAAATAGCTTCGTCAACCTGTATTTGGACAAGCGTGGTGAGTACGGACACACTCCTGAAGACATGGTCTATTAAGGAGAGAGTTCCTCCAACAGGAGTGAGTAGGCCCTGGATTTGTGTTTTATATATGTCGATAGATATGGATAAAGAGGCATATTAATCTATAAATTACATTCGTATGTGACTAAAATTTAATAAACTTGGCCAGAAACTGATATTATATACAGTAAGAAATATTTTTTATGCATAACATTTCATATGATTCGTTCTCCAGGCTTTGAGTAATCCAATAAGCAAATCTTCAGACAGGCCCTGGTTTTTATTTACATAAAGAATAATCCATTCTCAGGCATATATACATGGATCTTTGAAAACAAAATCCTGCAGAACAGCATAATATCTTGTTGGGTTTAAAGGTGGGTGTGTCAAGAGGCCAGTACAAGTTTGTATATAAATTTTGACAAAGTATTTCTTTTAGCAAAATTCATGTAAAACTTTCAGTAAGAAGCATCATCAACCCAGCATATACAAACATATGTTCTTATCTACATTATGTTGTATTTCACAGGTTCTCTGTCATAAAATAACAAGATTTTTGTTCAGAGATCCCTTGTGATGACAAAAGGCTATCTTGTTCAATGAAAATTCTTCAACATGAAAAACACTTGCTCCATCTAAGATGTATACACTTACATGACTCACATATTAATATTATTATCATTTTCAAGCCATCTATATCCTCTGTGATATCACAGGTCTTCTATGAGGGAAAGTCAAAAATTATCACCACTCTTGTCTAAATATATGTTATGGCAGGTAAGTAAATGCAGATATTTTTTGACTTAGCCTTGTATATGCTATGCCCTTTCAGGACTTGGGCAATCATTGTTCGCCACAACTTCCTATCCTTTGTAGCTTTTAGTAATTTGTCTTTTCATCATCACTCCCAGTACATACTCTCCTATCCATTTACACAAGTTCATTAGGTAGGTTTCTCACTTTTTTTTTTTTTTTTTTTTTTGTCCTTTTTGCATTCACTATGTCCTGTAAGTGCCCAATTTGTAATTTTCCTCATTATGGGTCCTAAAAAAAATGTTTATCTCTTTCTGATTTTATGTATAATAAGTATCCTTTTTGTTTCCATTATCTTTAAAACTTCCTTGTTACTCACATCTTCAGTCCATGGTATTCTCAGTATCCTTCTGTAGAACCACATTTCTGTTGACACATGTTGACATAAATAACAAGGATTTGTATTTTCTTTTTGTAATGTGAATTACAGAATATTGGTATGATGTGTAAAAATGTTCTCATTGTGTCTTTTATTTAAAAGTCAGTGCTTATTTGGTTTGGTTCCAAGAATTTCATTTGTGAGGATGGCGTTTGAAATCATCATGGAGTGCTGGCCAAGATGTGTGTTTCTACTGGCTCCTACTATGGGTACCCTAGTCTACACTAATTTACTCTACTTTACTGACCCTCTTGTGGTGGAAGGGTTGTTTTTATAATGATGAGGATAGGATGATAAAATATCCTTCTTTTCTATCATCACTGATACCAAGGTTATTTTTAGAATGATGAAATATCATCATCATCATCATTCTAGACCATAACAGATTAAGTACCTTGACATGGTGCAATGGTTTGCATGCTTCTATGACCCAGAGAACTATACTGGCCAGGAGGTCAATCCTAGCCAGACAGGTCAATGAGTGTAAACAGGAATAAAAAATGTTGTTAGATTTTTAAACTTTTTAAGTTAAAAATGCTAAAAAATATTCTTAAGGCTGTGTAAGAAGTATATATTTCTAAAGACGAATAAAAAATATTATTAGATTTTCAAAATTTTAAAATTTAAAAATACTAAAAAATATCCTTAAGGCTGTGTAAGTAAAGGTAAACTATGATGTGATGTAATTTACTGGTTAATAAACGAAAGTGAGTAAATGTTGTTAATGTTGAGTTTTTTTATTTGTTTATATATATTTATTTACATATTTTCTTTTATATTAATGCAATTATTATTCTAATTTGATAAATTATTTATGTATTATATTTTAGAATAATAGAAAATTTTAATTTGACCATTTTCTTTACATTTTAAAATTCATATATATATATATTTATTTAAATAGGTTAAACGGTACAAAAAAGTATTAAGGCATTAAAAACTAGAAATGTTGTATTGCAGGCCATGATAAGTTTAAATAAAAACACACACAGTCGCCGGGTCCCCTCTCAGAACTGTTAAGGGAATTTAGATTATGAGGAAAAAAAAGAAAAAAGTCTGTCATGGGTGACATGAATGAATGGACAGGAATAACTCTGTTATTTACTATTTCAAATGTAGTTGTGGATGCGACTACATAAACGAAACACAGCGGTTGAGTAAATTAAACATGTTGTTAATAATTAAACAAAAAATTTTTCTTTGGGCGATACCATTTGTGGGTCTTCCATTGCGGATCATTTTTAAAGAATCCAACTTGTATGGATAGTTGAACTGGTTTTATCTTGGCAATTATTCCGCTTGGCCAGTTTGACTCAAATTCCATCTTAGGTGTTGATCGCTTTACATCAGGTCCAAGCAGCCTTCTCTTTGCAAACAAAGATTGTTTTTAGTTCTGCGCTTCTATAGTTGGTATAATTTTTTATCTTTCCTTCCTTCCCTGTCCATTCATTCATGTCACCCATGACAGACTTTTTTCTTTTTCCTCATAATCTAAATTCCCCGTTAACAAATTCGACTGTGTGTGTTTTATTTTAAACTTATCATGGCCTGCAATACAACATTTTCTAGTTTTAATGCCTTAATATATATATATATATATATATATATATATATATATATATATAAAAATGGGGCGTGGCTAGAACATTCACATTCTGACCATGAGACTCGAGTTCGAATCTCACCCTGGTTAATTTGACAGGAAGGAAGCTTCTTGATGTCATCAGACTGGAGAGGTCGATCCCAGCGTGTGACACCTTTGGAAAGTGCCTGAAAACCATAGCACGGGTTGACCCAGGCCTTGTGAGGGAAATTGGGTAGATGGAACCCTTGGGCCCATCAACAGCTGTGCTAGCACAAAGTCACAAGTCATCGTGGCTGAGGGATTGAGCATACTGGCCTTGTTCAAATTGTTGATCATGCTCTTTCCCAGAAACTGTAATTAAGCTCAGCATAGTTGCAGTATAAACCACATGTAGGCTCTGTGGGTGTTGAATAAACAGAAATGTGCCTGAGTAAGTGTCTGCAACAGGGATTGGCTAGCTGCCCTAGTAGACAGGTATCCTTGAATACTAGTGACCAGCTATACTACTATATATATATATATATATATATATATACACACACACACTGTTACGTTTGTGTATTGGAAGTATACTCTTGTAGGGAACTTGCCTTTATGAATGGACACACGATTAAACGTCAGTATGTGCACATCACTAATGTCAAAATAATGCAAATGAAAAAAACGAACATTTATATACAAAAAAATTTGAAAATTAGATATGAACCATGAAACTACATAGTCGGGGGAATAATAATAATTCAATTACAGGTATATTAATTTACAGTAAGTAAATTTTTTTTTTAAATTATAAAATTTTGTTTGAGGAACCTGGTTTTCTAGCATATTGTAGATCTAAGAACCTTAAGGAAATTATAGGTAGTAACCAAATTTCAGATAAGGTAACCCGCAATAGACCAAAAATAAAAACAAGATTTTCCCAACCATGTAACAACAAAAGGAGTTTATGTTGTAATCACATTAGACATACCAATTCGTTCACTACCTCAGTCACTAAATCTACTTTCAAAATCTACCAAAACTCTAACTGTAGAAGTCATAACATAATTTACCTATTAGAATGCACACTATGCCAGAAACAATATGTGGGAAAATCTGAATGGCCCTTTCAGTACAGGATTAATAGTTATCAGAATTGTATCAAGTCAGCTCCCTATGAAAGATTATTATTGCCTGTAGAACAACATTTCTGCCTAGAAAAACATGATATTAAAAGCCATGCCAAATTTACTGTAATTGAAAAAATAGAAATAGACAGAAAAGATAACCTTAGAAAAATATTAGAACATGAAGACAAATGGATTTTGCTCCTCAAAACACTTCATCCAGATGGGCTTATCCACAAATTTAACAACATAGATAGAATTGATATATAACCCCATAAATCAAGCCCTGCCTACATTTCTCACCCACACAAGACAGACATGTTTGCAGAGGTGTCGTGGACTCACATCTATACACACAGTCATCCCAATATATAGACTTACACACATTAAACACACTGCCAAAGAATTAAAAGATAACATACATTTAACACACACATTCCCCTCCCAGCAACCAATAAAACCGCCAAAATGACCAAAAAGGGAATTCTGCGACTTGTGTATCTTAAAAACAACTTGAAAGAAGCCTTTTGACCAACACAAGGACCAACCAAAATCTCTCTATAAAAGGCAGGATGTGTGTGTGTGTAATGAATGCATGGCCGCAATTTTGGATGGATTTGCACCAAAATTTACATGCACATGCTCCAAGTTAGCGGGAAGGCCAAGACCGACTTTGCATTTCCCAATTCCCATCGATAGTGGAAATAATCAATTTTTTCATGCTTCTACAGCAGTTTTCATGTAGTTTGCGGCCATTTTGTACCAGAGTGAGAGCCAATAGCTGGCTGCCATGAATAGGCAGGAAGATTCTATTGCCCAGCGTGAGAGCCAACAGCTGACTGACATGAATGTTAACTAGCATACAAAAAAATCGATAGCTGCATTCGTCACAAGTGGGAAAAATTTAAATCTGCATGGCATTTTACTCCAATTGGCTCATTTGCTTGCTTAAACTCAACATTGATTCTGATTCCGCAGAACTGGTTTGGGTGTGAAAAAGTATTTGTTGTTAACATTCTTTTTTGATTCGGTTTTTCCAGTTACGAGTCCTTTTTTAAAGCTGATTGTTTTGTGTTCATTTTGTTTAGTTCTTTTTTCATAAAAGATTTAATGTTTAGTATAGAGCTTAGAAAAAATTCGCAGTGTGAGATAGGCAAGAAGTAAGGCATGTAGCAACATAAGCACAGCAAAGGGCACTCCTTTAAAGGCAAGGAAGGGCAAAAATATTTTAAGTCAAGTGATAGCGATTGCTTTATGAGTCGTATGATTTTTGAATCAAGCATGGGCAACACCAGGCCATGCTGTTAGTGATAAAAAACAAATGAAAACTACAGATAAAGTTCATTTTCTTCATAAACAGTCATTCACTCCTGTAGTTCACTCCTACTAACAAGCAATTTTTTTTTTCTCTTGATAATGGCCATGCTGGCCAAAATTAGTTGAGGAAGCTAATTGAATAAAACAAAAAATATTAATATACAATCCAGTATGCCTGAAAATTTTAATTTATTGACATTCTTTATTGTTCAAAAAAAAAAAATATATATATATAAATTAAGTCTGACAATTATTCTGGCTGGTAAATGTAATTAATACTGTTTAATTAAAAACAGAGTATTTACTTAAATAAATTGCATCTATAAAAAATAACGTATAAAAAGAAAATATATGATAGACATTTTTGTGTGTAACATTTTACATATGCTCTAATTCTAGACATTGCTCCAAAAAACACTTTGATGCTAAGAGTTCATAGTATATACATAACTTTTAATGATGTAATAATATTGATTTTTCTACATAAACAATTATGAATTTATGACAAAATTATTATGTATATACACATGCATTATATGTCTATATGGGTTTTGTTTTTGGAAAGCTATAATGTCTAGTTATCTCTTGATAAAAATACACCCATAAACACTTTAATGCAACTTATCTCTCATGTTTGTATGTATACAATAATACAGAAATACAATTTTGCCATTCTACCACACCCTGTTTTTTACCCTGAAGTATAAGAAATTGATCATGAGAAAAAAATTGACTTACTCTAATGGCTAGTTTTCACTCTCATGTTTGAAATAATTCCCTTGAACATATAAACATCAATTTTAAAGAGTAGATAAAAGCACTTTATACATCAATTATGTGTCTTTTTTTATATATAATAATATTTTAATGATATGCATCTTACTAATTAACCCATAGCTGGAGAGGGAGAAGAGCTAGATTGATACATTTCCCAAGGATATTTGCGTATAAGTGAATATAATGAACCTAACTGGAATTTGAACACAGATCTCTGATTAATAATTCTGAGCCATTATCCATGACACCACCCGCACATCCAAACTTACAGCACTTGATGTTCCCAAGTGGTCACACATCTAGGTACTAGCCAAGGCTCAACGCTGCTTAACTTAGGTGATCATACGTGAACTGGTGTTTCAAAGTGATATGGCCATAAGCTTTGTATGTTTCTCTCCTGTTACAGAGATCAGTGTTTGAGTCTAGGTACAAAAATCTTGAATGAGGATTTTCTAGGCAGGCTGGTAATTCCTCCCCCATTTTTTTTAAAGATTGGTACAACACATTCATCCTAACCAGTCATCCTACCCACACCCTTATTTAACATTTTGATGCTTTTTTTTGATGATGATGATGAGTTGAGACTTTTTTTTTTTGTATTTTTTAATCTGTACGAGAATTTGAAGGGTTGTAGGAACACAGCAACACTAAAGGGCAAAGTGTCTGTTTCTCTTTTTGTTTTTATTTATACTTGATTTTTAATCATTTATAAATTAAAAAAATATGTCAGAAAAAATAATCTTATTATATAGTTAGAAAGACATCTGAATATAAAAGTTATACAATGTGGGTTAAATTTTTCTTAACACTCAGGAAAAAAAAATGAAAAATGCTAATGATTTAAAAGACTCAGAAACTATTTCATATCTTGATATTTCTAATTTTCTAAAATTCTGAGTATGAGACATGTCATGACATGATAGTTCATTTACTATTTTTGTTTACCTGTCCTTGAACCCAAATAAAATATGTCATGTTACTAAGTTGAAGGCTTTACATAGTTTGGTCCATTTTGGAGCTTATTCTAATTGTCAAATTAATCAGATTAAAATGTAGTTACCTCCCTTCTTTTTTTTTTTTTTTTTTTTTTTAAACAAACGGTGCCATATTTATTAATGTTTTTTTTTTATCTATTTAACAACTCCAAAGTTAAAACCTCATTTACTTCACATTTGTCTATCATTCTCTCTTGACAAGGTTACTTAGCATTACCTAGTTTAAAATTTTCTCTCAGGATTATTGTTAACCTTTGCTCACTTTAGTTTGATTTACATCAAAATATTTTTAAAAAGTGGAATCTGATTAAGTCTGTTTAAAATTGCAACACAAAATCTCTTTTGCTAAAAGTGTAGAAACTGTTCTTTTCTCTTAGTCAACTAACAAGAAATACATTTTTTGTGTATATATAACAGTTCAAGGTTGTTTTATACACGACAACTTTAACCTTCATATTCAAGCCCTTAAAAATATAAACAGAAAAAAAGAACTTATTTAATATAATTGTTTATGATATGTTAGGATGCCTTATTCTTTGTATAATTTACATGCCAAATTTCATGTAACTGTTTAGTGTTTCTTTTACACAGGACATGTTTATAGAATAAACTTGACTCCATAGTATAAAGTATCTTTTTTTTCTTTGGGTATTTTTTCTACTTCAGTTATGTTTCAATCCTTACAAAAACTTTCATGGATAAGAGATAAAATTGACTGGAATTCAAAATCAGCTTTCTGATTTCTCATTCTGAGCCACTATCCATGACACAACTTGCACGTTCGCACTCTAGTTAGACAGAACTCATTAGCCTTGGTTAGCAGTTTGTCTAGAAGAAAGATCATTCTTATTTCAAAACCAGGGTAGATGCGACTCTAGTTATCTTGATGACAACCCTTCAAGGGGCCAACAGCTTCATCTTTGCAATGAGGTGTGGTTCTATATGCAGCTTATAAGTAATAGTTGGGAGAGAATTCAGGATCCACCAAATCCTGGACATAACCAATCATATGAACATTAATCATTGCATTTATCATTATATATGATACACTTTAAGATAAAATGTAGCAAAATATATTATGTCCAATATGTCTAGATATTATGAATAGGAGAATAGTTATCAAAGACCAGACTGAACAATAAGCCTGTATTTATGGTGGTTTTCTAAGCATAGCTTAGGTGTGGCACAAGGCCAAAAGTATGGGGTACCCAGTGATGATCAAACTCACTATTCAGTCATGATTGTTCTAGCAAGACAAGCATGCTAACCATTACACCACATTGAATACCCAAACATGTATTCATGTCATTGAATAGAAGTAAAAGAAAATTGAGCTTAGAATCACATCCAAACATATTCTCTCTCCTTAGCATTATTATTTCTGTTCTCAAAGTTTGTTTATTTGCTTCTTTATTTTTCAGAACAACTTGGTTCTCATCATTTGTATGGAGAGGTGAAAAAGGTTGACTATTCTGACTGTTCAACGAGTAATGCAGCTGCATGCAACAGAGTACAGTCCCCTTTGCAAATGCCCTATGACAGCCCTGCCTACATAAATAGTCATGAACAAGGTAAGACTTATGCAAGCAAAGGAATAAGCTTCTTAGCTTTTTTCAAAATTCAGCTTCCTATTTTCTAAATTTGATATATTTAGTATTACATTTCTTCATTAAAGCCATGATGAGAACAAAAGTTTATTTCCTCACATTTCTCTCACACATCTAAAATGCATTTAAAATCCTTTTCTTTTTGTCTTGTGTGTAAGTACACATCCACTTGGTGAATTATCAGCTTAGTTTGGTTCTGATAGTTTTTTTTCTGCTTGTTTAGGTTATATTCAGTGATAATTTCTAACTGTCTCACACACTGTAGAATTGTGTGATGAACAAGAGTTAGCTAGATGTGAAAATATCTGCTGGAAAATTTCAAAACAATATTAAAAAGATCATTTGAAGAGATTTCCTCAATCTTGTAAATAAAAAAATATTATTCTAATTTTTGTATACAAGCAAAAGTTGAAGTGACTAAATCGAAATTTTTCAGACCAGAAACTAGACCTGATAATATGGATTTTACTGTAACCAAATGGAGATGGAAAAAAAAAAAGAACAGTAATGAAATACACTATTTACATTATTCAGACTATTGTCCTCATCTTTGTTGTCATGTTTATCACAACATTTCAGCCATTGTACACTCCAGCCTTCTTCAGGTGGTAGGAATGTCGAACTGAATCCTTTATTTTGCTCACTAGGGTAGACTGTTCTAGTTCCATGTGCCATGTCTAATGGATGTCAGTTATCAGTTATCTCCTGTTAATTCACCTCTCCAAGTACCCACATATTTTGTTTTACATTAAATAACTCATATAGATATCAATAAATCATAAAATTTATTCAAACATTCATTTTATAAATTCAGTTGAAGAGTGCATATTGATTTTTCTTTTTATTTGACACCTGAATTTTATGCAGATCCCTATCTGTTCAAAGCCTTTACTCGAGCCTCCAACCTTGAAATTAAAATTATCCAAAGAAAAATCCAGAACTTTTCAAGTGAATATATTCTAAAATTTCCTTTGAACATCCAAAGAATTTGTTGATATTAGAAATTTTTCAAGAATTAATGAATTTTCTTTTCTTTACACTTTCTTATTATAAAAAAACATTTTATTTAATTTTGAAATTTTAAATTTCACCATTCCAACATCTTCAGTGTTTCATTTCAGTGTATAATTGTAATCAGCGGTCACGTTTTTATATTTCCTTTTCCTGTACATATATAATTCCATCATCAAAAAGTATTACTTTGGTCCAATGAAGTTCTTCAAGAGGATGTGACACAGACTTTTTTTCCACTTTGTCATTTATTTGTCTAACATTCTCATCTATGTAACTTTTACACCTTTGTTTCAGTTGGCTAGTTCTCCAACTCTCTTCAGGTCATTGTGGCTGTATTTACTAAATAATTTGATATTTATAATTTTTTTAGGACACTGTAAAAATAAAAAAAAGGAATCCTATTGAAAAATGAGATCTTATTTTCTTGATTATACATTATGATGTGTCTTAAACACATGGCTAGTTTCATCTTCATTATACTTTTAAAAACTTGAATAATTATTCTTGCCCTTGTAAAATTCATAATAACTAAATTATTAAAAGTAAAAATTGTAAAATTCATAATAACTAAATTATTAAAAGAAAAATAACTTCAACAAATATGATTATTGAAGAATAATTGTAAAAGCTTCTTTGATCATTCTGCTCCATCTCTACTTTACAATGTTTGTTGTCAAATTAATATATAACATCAGTTCAAGTGCAGCTCAGTGGTAGATTTTAGGACCAAAAACCATAAATTGTAATGTTCTACTTGAGATATTTCAAAATATTTACCAAAAAATCTAATGATTTCAAACCAAGTAAAGGTTCCTTTTTACTTGTAAACAGTTTGATACATTGTGGCTAAACCAGGGGAAATTCCATAAGATTCAAATATCCAACAGGGATATAGGTAGCCCAATTAATTATCCATTAGGCCAGCATTTTGCTGCTTGCATATACAGTGAAATTAACTGGAAAATATTAAGAGTTTATTTCTGTTTTTTTAAGGTTTGTAATTATTTGAATTAGATATATTTATTTTTTATTAGTTTTTTTTCAAATTGCCATTTATGGTAATTGTACCTTTTCCTCTACCCTGTCCATTTTCATCTCATCTTAATAAATATGTCTGTTTTTATGGCAGTACTTGCATTTTCTAACCCAAGAAGATTTTCAAATCTACTTTATTCGTGGTCATTCAAGAATAACTGGTAATTGTAATTTAGAGTACACAGCTGAATTGAAATGGGATACGAATGGTGGGTGTTCATTAAAGACACTAGGAGAAAAAAAAATACAATATTTATGCTCAGAAAGCGCAATGCAAATGCAAACGAACGTATACCTATGTTTTATAGATTATACCAAAAACATTTGATACAGTACGTCACAAAGAAAAATTGGAACTGCTAGATAACCTTTGTAACTGACTGCCAGTCTCAGTGAAAAAGTTCCAGGCTTCATACTGATGTTATCCTTTTATTTAGAAAATACTCTGTGAAAACTAGAGACAAATAATGAATGTATGTCTCAAAAGGGGAAATGGATAAACAAAATATATTTTAAAGAAATACATAAACAAGGAAAACACTTTTCAAACAGAAACAATAACAATTTGAAACAAATGATAAAGGGACACATAGTGTCTTGGAGATTTCAAACTCAGTAGTAGGAAGCATATTATTACATGTTGTCTCTTTGGGTGGCAATAGCTAAAGAACATGGTAGTTTCCTTACCCCCCTAAGAGTCACATGGCAACAGACTCACAGAAATGACATCTGAACACATATAGAATAAATGTCTTTTTTTTTATATATCATTAAAATGTTTCTCATAATTTTAACCCTGCTATGATACCACTACCAAATAATATGGTCTCTAAGACTGGGAACGTATATACTGATCCTTTCAGTCACCATTACAACCTTGACATTCAGGAAGGATATTAAAATAATCCAGAAAATATACTGGGTGCAAACCACCCACATATAGATAGAAAAGGAATTCTATAAATATACAAAAATAGAAAGGTGTGTAAAACAAATGTGTCTTTTCACTGGACTTATTCAACCTATACAGTGAGGTAATTCTGTGAGAATTAGAAGTCCTACCAAGATTCATTATTAGCAACCACAATGTTAACAACATAAGATATGCAGATGACACAGTGTTGATAGCAGTCATAGAAAGGAAACTACAAGAACTCCTACAGAATGTAGTGAAGGAAAGCGAGAAGGACTAAACATTAATTCTAAAAAGATGGAATGCATAGTTGTTAGCAAACAGTCCAACATGCAAATTACAAATTGAAAATACCAAAATCAAACAAGTACAACAATTTAGCTATCTGAGAAGTGTTTTAACAGATGACAGAAAGTGAGACATTAAAATCTGAAGACGCATTGAGATAGCAAAAGATGCCTGCCAAAAGCTAAGCAAAGTATTAAAAAATAAAATTTTATTAGAAACAAAGAAGAGTACTGAACTATGTAATATCAGTCCTATATGGCAGTGAATGCTGGAAATCTCAGATTAAGAAGAGACTTGAAGCAGCAGAAATATAGTTCTACAGAAGGATGCTGAGAATACCATGAACTGAATACATGAACAACAACAAAGTCTTAGAGAAAATGGAAACAAAAAGGACATTGTACTTAATATCAGAAAGGATTGTTGAAATTCTAGTGCACATAATGAGGAAAGAGGGTTTGGAAAAAATTAACACTCACAGGACATATTGAAAACAAAGGGCAGAAAAAAAAACGGTGCATAACCTACCTAACAAACATATATAAATGGATGGCAGAACAGGGTTAAAGAGAGATAACTGAAAGAAAAAAAATTACTAAGCTACAAAGGACAGGAAATTGTGGAGAGTCATGATACCTGATGTCTTGAAGGGACACAACACAGAAGAAAAAGAAAAAAATTCATATTTCCAATTAACATTCAGCAGATAGTGAAGCAATTGAATGCTGATCCAATTTTTTTTTTGTCTACCTGCATGATCAGAAGTTGGAATCAAGACAATCATTTTTCCCTTATGTTATTATATTTACAAGTGTAATATTTGAATGCAGAAGGAAAGATAGAAACATCATTTCTGCCGTCTCATTCCCACAGCCACAATATTGCAAATTCCTATCACTATTCAATTGCTATTTCCATACCAAATATTCAGATAAGTGCCTTTCTTTAGTTCCACCATTTCAGACCTTCACAATTAGGACATGCCATGTCATTTCCATGAAGTTGAAACACCCACATTTCTTTTGTGTTCCAAACGTAAGAAGACAGCTTTTCCCCAAGAATTGCCACTATGTAGAACAGACTCCCACATATGTGCTTCTCTGAACACTACAGTCTTAACCTGTTCACATCAAGGATCAATCATTATCAAT
Source organism: Acanthosepion pharaonis (assembly GCA_903632075.3). Classification (NCBI taxonomy): domain Eukaryota; kingdom Metazoa; phylum Mollusca; class Cephalopoda; order Sepiida; family Sepiidae; genus Acanthosepion; species Acanthosepion pharaonis. The sequence continues at coordinate 855,392 of CAHIKZ030000174.1, forward strand.
CCTCCTTATCTTTATTTCGTACCATCTTCCTCTTTCACTGCATTCAGTAACACTCTACATTGAGTGGCTTTTGAACTGTGTATTGGGTGAATTTTCATACATAAAACAGACAGGCAGAATAGTATTATAGCTATTTATACCAAATGTGTAATGGAGGTTTACTTTACTCATCTGGTATAAATATAATTTTTCAAGAAAGCCCACTCATCCTCATGAATGTTAATTTGTTAGGTTAAAATTAATAAGAACCTAACAATATAATTAACAATTGACTTCTGGACAACATCTTATTTCTCCTTAGATTCCCTTTATATAACAAATGCTATATTATCTGGTAATTTGAATTTACCTCATAAATTAATCAAAATATAAATTATATCTTTTGGACAGTATTTAATTTGTTTTGTACACTGAGAAGTGGTTAATTTTCTTGCGTGTTTTCTAAACTTAAATATAAAAAGTTTCATGCCTTTTCCTTTCTTTTAACTTTGTTATATTAGAAGTAAGTAACCGTTTATCTCATGAGGTAGCACACTTTTTGGTCAAAATTCAGTCTTTCGTGTGATTATAGTGACCACTCCTTGGCAATGGTATTTAGAGGCAGTGCGCTGTCCAGATCACATGGCCTCTTTTTCTGCCATACTGACAAAATCCAAAGGAATACAGGGTGTCACATTTGAAGTTGACTTTGCTTGACTGGAGAAGTGGCTGGAAGATTGTCAGTGTTGATAGATCACACTGGATTTTTTGTCTAGATTTACTTCCATAGTGTTTTTCATGTTTAGATATGGCTGCCAGGCAGTAGAGGTTTAAAATAGGGGTTTTTCTTCCCCTAGATTACTTTTCTAGGCTGACAAGCTCCATCTATCCAAAGATGGCTATGAGGCACCAGTGGTCTACCTTCACCCCTTCTCTGGCTTGGAGCTGGACTTAGTTGTCAGAGGCTATTTCAGACACATGCCATGGGAGTTTGTCCCCACTACCACCTTCAGCCATGACAATCTTTAAAACCTATATAATGTACATATATAAACATTACATTATTTGTTTTAGATGCTCCCCAGAAAATTAAATTACATTATTTCAATTAATTTTTATACCATCTCGTTAAAGAAAATATGTTCTAACTGCCATGCTGTTTTCTGAATGAGTTCATTTTTTTCCTGTTAAACAAAAAACTTTGAGCCAAATTGTCTTAAAATCTGGCTATTTTATAACATGTAAAATTTTGTTTTTCTTTTTTAGAAGATGTATTCCTGACGCTAGAACAAGCCAAAGAACAGTTCCTTTTGTTACTTCAGCGAATGGATATTGATGCCTTGGTAGCCTTTGATAAATGGCTAAAACTGATGAGAATTAGTCGAAACCCTGTCACTGGTAAGTTTGCTACTGCCTTTATTTTTATTTATTTTTTACACTAACATACATTTTGACACGATTTTTATCATGTCAATTTTTATATTCTCATTACATCATGAAGTGACCTATTTTTATGGGATTTTATTTTTCACTTTTCATCTTTTCAATTGATAAGGTCCCAATCTCAGGACTCATTTCTAAATGAAGAAGAACCTTTAATCTAATTCTTTTCTATTTTAATTATCTAATCTAGTTTTTACATTCTCATAAGATGATTAAACAAGAGTCTTGTTTGCTATAGAATTATTATCTTTGCTCTTATGGAATGAGGTGAAATAAAAAGGTTGAAATTATTCTTGATGCTGCCATTTTATTGGGTTGTAACAAAAGTTTACAGCAGTTTTAAGTGAATTTCAAAGGCAGTATTTAAATATTTGTACTTGGACATATTCAACCACATGTATGCTATTTTGTTCCCCTAGCTTTCATTGTCTTTGAGGCAGCTTCATGATTCCATCCTCTCAGAACTTGGCATCTTTCTGACTTCATGTCTTAAGATGTTTTTACAGGCTTCCAGAGAATTAAAGTTCTTCTCATTAAGAGAAATTTGTTGGGATCGAAATAAGTGGCAATCCAAAGTGACAAAGAGATATGAGATTTGGAATTGTCTTGATGAAACAGAACACCTTCCTAATTGGTCAATTCCAGCTACTTGTCATCAATTGATGTTTTTAATCAGTCTAATTGGGAAGAGTACTTGTCTGGATTCATCATCTGATTCTGTGGAAGGAGCTCATAAAAAAAAAACAATGCCGTTTCAATCCTACCAAATCCACAGCATCACCTTCTTTGGATTTTGGAATAGTTAAATGGCTCATCTTCTTTTCCTCAGGACTTTCTCCAATCCACATTGTTTTAAACAATCCATTTTTATGAGCCTTTGACATTTTTTTAAAAATGTCATTTTAGTTGCATTTGAGCAGAGAATTGCAGATGGAAATGCAGTCCATTAAAATTTGTTGCCATTAAACCATGAGGCACACAAACATTGTACCAATTCACATATACAAGTGTTTTCAAATGTTCATATGAAATACGTGGAGTATCTCTGCAGTTTTGTGACATGTGATCTGGATTATTTTTAATCAGCATTTCAATTTGGTCATCATCAATGACTGCAGGTTAGAATGTTCTTGGTCTTTTGATCAAAATTTCCACTTCTGAACATAGAGAACCACTTATAGAAGGTACTCTCAGCTATGGTACCATCTCTATAAATGGCACATATATTTTTGCTGTTTCAACATTTTTCCTTTCCAGTAATAAAAGAACATCAAATGATGAAAATGCATCTCATTTTCCCCTATTTCCACTTTTAACTTAAAAACTGTTACATTACACAATCCACATAGGAGTTCTATAGAAATATGCATTGAAATGTCACCTTTCAGAATATGTATATGTCATAAATTTCAGTCATGTGTAAATTAAATCATGTTTTCAAATGCCACAGACTTTTGTTCTCACCCAATAGATGCCAATATGTCTAAAAGTAATAGGCAGCTTTCAAGTTACTAGACTGAAAATAAAATTACATTAGAATACTTCCATAACTTTCAAGATGGCAATTTTTTTTTCACTCTGCATTAAACTGACTTTGTGTCACATCCTATCCTTGTTGGGAAGTAATTAGATTTATCTGTTTTTGCAAAAGATAAACCAAATTAGTTTTGCTTTTAAATTTGAAGCCTGCGTGAAAAATGTACTTAAAAATATCTTTTGTGCATGGTAATCAATTCTATAATATTTTGAATTATATCTTTTATCATATAAATTAATATTTCTTGGCATTTTATCATTGAATTTACTAAAAGCAAATTACATTAAATATTCATAGATAAAAATAAACTGCAGGATTTTCAAAACCATCAAGTACATTAGTTCAAGCCAGTTGGAAGATTGTACAATTGCAAACTAAAGCAAAATTATTTTTTGTCAGTATTTCTTAGGCAAGATCTTATTACTATTAGGATGTTTGGAAAGTAATTATGTAGTCACCACTATGAATTATGAGTCAGCTAACCAGGGCAGAACAAAGGTTGAATGGTAGAAAATTGCATTTAGAATTAGTTTATCATCTCTTTTGACGGTGTCAGTTGTAATGCATTTCAGAGTGATTGAGAAAACTTGCAAAAGGAAATTTTATTTCCTCGTGAGCTATCACATGAGTACTGAATGCAACACTCCACCATTTGCAGAAGTCTTTTAACCAAGAACGCCAATCTCTCATTTTTGCATTGCATTGTTATAGGCGATGAAAAATAGATTTTGCATGTCAAGAGAAAATAAAAAAAGATGAGAGTTGTTATCACAAAATGAGAAACCAGAGCCCACAGCAAAACAAGACACTATCTAAAAAAAAGTGGAATATGAAATAAGTCATTCATTACAAGCTACGGAAACATGGAAGGACATCACTGCAGACATTTATTTCCAACATATCAATCAGGCAAATGAAGCATTATGTCAGAAGTGTTCTTCTTTGGTAAACAAAAAAGGTCTCATTCTCTAATATGGCAATACAAGATTACATTGCACAAACAAACCCCCACAAAAAATGGGATCATTATGATTAGAGGTTCTTCTAAATCCTCCATAACCACCAGATTTAGCATCTACAGATTTTCATTTATTTTTATCACTAGAACATTTCATAAGCAACAGAACATTCAGAAAAAATTAAAGTTGAAAATAATCTTTCAAACATCTTTTTTGGACTAAAGATTATTTTTAACATGGAACTGAAAATTTGTCTTCCTGTTCGACTGCAGTCATTGAAAATGATGCTGATATCCTTTCTGGTAAAATGTAACACCCTAATTTTATTCATTGTCCTTTCAGTCCAGTTCCCTTGTCTTTGCTATTTCATAACTTTTCACTTCCTCACAGCTAAAAATATTGCCATAAAGACCAGAAAACTTATCTGAAAGAATCCAGTTTTAAATATAATGATGTTGTTTCCTTAATAATTATTCCTAATTCTCATTGATTTGTATTTCATTTACAGATTTTTTTTTGTCTTGGAAAGAATATTTATTTCCAGATTTAAACAATGTTGGTGAAAGTCAGACTAATTTCTGTCAAATATTAAAAACAATTTCATTTCCATTTCACAAAAATTTTTTATAAAAACATTACATCTGATTTATAGCTTGTTGCCATAAAAAAAAAAATTCCTGATCATGGATATTTTCAATAAACTTATTTTATTTGTAATAATTTTAACTTTTCAGTCGTTTAACATATTCACTGCTATGTTGGATATTTACCAACATACAGCATGATGCATTAAGCCCTTTCTCTGTTCAGTGCAAGAAGGAAAACTGAGTTTGACATATTGTCATAGCTATTTATGTAGCATTAAATAAAACTATGAAAGGCAATATACACAAAGTATTGGGACTGTTGCTATGGTAACGGAGCTAATGTACACAAAGTGAAGCCGCTTGGCACAAATTGACCTTGAACTCTGTGGTACATACACACTAAGTTATGTTCTCACTTACTTCTGTTGTTTATAGCAGTACTTGGAAGGAAAGTGTGTAGTGTGGTCGTCTTACCCTACCACAAAGGCTACATCAGTATCCATGGCTTGTGTAGCATTCTTTAGCAAAGAACAACATTTCTCAGGTTCAACAATCACTGTATTCCTCAGATCTAGTCTCTTGTGACTTTTCCTCTTAAAAAAAACAAATTCTACATGGAAGGAAACAACATTGAAAGATGTCTAGGATAACCAAGAGAATGTGATGAGGATGAAACAGCTGCTTGCTATTCCAAGAAAAAATGAGTTCTCTGAATGATTCCATCAATGGAAACAATACTTGATGAAGTTTGTGGCTTCAAAAAAGGAACTACTTCAAAGGAGATTAAATGCAGTTTTGATATGTGTTGTAGTTTTCTTTTATATCACCAGTCCCAATATTTTTGATCAGACCACATGCAGCATGTCAGGAGACACACATGAATCATGTGGTAGTGAACATGCTAACAATTAAATTAATATTTAAAATTGCTTCTAATTAATTCTGTTAAATTCTACAGGTCTCCTATGAAGTGAAATAGAAGCATATAATTTAAATATAATTATCAGTCATTTCTATTGATTCTGCTTGTTTTCATGAGTGTGCTGATAGTTTAAAATTATGTACAATTTTACAAGATAGTGTCTAGTTATTGTCTGCTTATTAAATGTTGGTTGTTTATCAAGTCACTTATTTCTTTAACAGGAAAATGCACATTTTTTTTTTTGTGGAATCTTGTTTTGTATGTCTCAACAATTACCCACAATTAAGCTCATTATAATTTTCATATAAGCTTCCCTAGCAAAATTATACCAGTCAACAATTCCTTCTGCACATTTCATCTCAGTAAACTAACCTATCAGTTCCTTTTCCTGAAGCTAATTAGTTCCAATAAGTCATAGAAATCTATATGCAAACCATAGAACCCGTTGGTTAGTATAAAAGATGTTTCTGCCAAAACAGGGAAGCCGGAAATAATTTTAGAAAAGCTATTTCGTAGAATTCCGAAAAAAAGTACCTTGAATCTAAAGATAAACTCCAAAAACCAAAAGGATTTTTGTTTTGCAAATATTAAAAGTTAAAACTTATTTCCACCCCCACCCCAACAGAAAAAGGAGGAGGAAGAAAATAAAGAGAACGAACTCTACGATTATTGATAAGTTTCCCTAGTTAGATATTTTTTCCGTTAAAAGAAAAAATAAGTTTACAAAATGAAATTTTTTAAAAAAATGAATAAGCAGACAATAGCGGCCATCTTGAATCCTGAAGCTTTCCTACTGCCTCCTTGGACAATATAAACAGAATACTCGCCACGTTGTGGGTTAAGACGCCAAATTCGAATAAAATAGTTGGAATTGGAATGAACTTTTTTTTTCTCTTTTTTTTTGTTTTTTTTATGTTCGTAATTATTATTTTTATGAGAATAAAATTTACGAACATAAAAAAACAGGAAAACAATATTAAAGGGAGATTACTCTATCTTCGTGATTTTCGAAATTTAATTTACCGGATTATTTCCCTTTCCATTCTTCACAAGCTATATTTCTCTCTTAAAATATTTTTTCTAATGACTAGTTCCAAATTTCTTTGGAATAAGAATATTTTTTTTAAGAATATATACTTCGTTATATTATGTATGTTTTAGATGATTGGCATTATTAATCTTTTCATCTTATTACACCCTATAACTTACTACAACTTTTTAGTTTAAATACTGTCAGATCACTAAAGTGTGTTGCATGCAACAATTATTCAGAAAATAGAATATTCCGTTTTTTTGTTTTGACTTTTTTTTACAAATAAATTTCATATTTCTTGCTCAAATTTAAAGAAAAAATTGGATAGTTTACTTTTAACTATATCATCATCATCATCAATCCCTTGACTGCTTCAATCATTGGGGAGACCTAAGGGTAGAGGACACAACTTCCTCTAGGATGATCTGGTGGTGGTGGTGGCTCAAAGGAGTTTCTGCATTGTCATGTCCATCCACTCTTTGATGTTGTCTGACCAGCTTTTGTGTTGCCATCTCTGCTTGTGTCTGCCTTCAACAGTGCTTTGCATGGTGATCTTGCTGAGTCTGTTATGCAATATGACGTGGCCATTGGCCAAAGATTGTTGTAGGTTAATTTGTTCATTACCACAACAAATGAAAAAATTAGTAAATGCAAAATGTGCTACAACAAAGTATTAGTGTACTAATACAATTCTTCAAAATTGTGCTCACTAATAAACACATTGTCTTGATAAATAAAAAAAAAACAGCTTTTTTGTTTTTTTCTTACTAGCTATAATAATCTTCAAATTTTGAAAATTTCCCATTTCAAAGAAAATTTGGTTTGTCAGTGAAATACTATTAGATTATTTTTGTATATTGATATACTTTTAAAAGTAAACTGCTCAGTTTTAAAGAATTTTGATCAAGAAATATGAAAGTTACTCACAAAAAACTGAATATATATCATTTTGCTGAATCATCATTGTAGCAGAAAGAAAGAAATATCTTTGAATGAAACTTTAATTCTCATCCCATATCCAAGGAACTCATCTTTTAAGCAGTTTGCTCATGAAAGTTTATAATGAGACAAAGCAGAATTCTATAGAAATACCAACATCTCTTTACCAAAAACCTATAATAGAGTATATTCAATTGACGAGGTTGGGATTAAAAGCTTTTGTAAAATTAATAAAAGACAAGTTAAAAATTAATAATGAAAATATTTCAAAATTCAATTAACGTAAAACAATTGTCATCTTTGTTGTTTTTAATACAATGTTGTGTATGTTGTATGTATTCTTTAGAATTCACTCATTGTTTTCTTTCTTTTCTTTCTCCATGTCAGTGAACAGAATAATCATACTGTTGGACTGTTATGTTTTGCTTCAAAAGATAAAAAGGAAGCAAGACAAAAAAAAATTGCTCAGCAAATTATAAAGATGAGAAATATTATGCATCTGAGGAGGGTTGGAGAATGTATCAGCCTAAATAGTGAATTAATAACAACAAAAATCAAGATAATAGTCCCCAAAATATATGGCTCAGTAAATTAAATCAAATGATCTTTAGAGTATATGCTAAAATAATAAAATTTGAAATAATTTACTAATTTACATTTTTTTAGGTCTACTAAAGTGCCATAACATTAGACACAACTAGCTAATGTGTAGATCCTCACTTTGCCTGAATAATGGAGTCTACAATGTGTTGGATTCATTGTGCTTATGTTTATCAAAGTATGTTCCAGAGCTGTCTATATAGTTTTGTTTTTAGGTGTGTTTACAGGGAATGTAATAAGGCCTGCAATGTGGCCCATATATGCTCCATTGGGTTTGAATCTTGACTACCTGAAATAAATCATTGCCACAGCAAAATATGAAAAGCTGGTTTACAACAAGATCTATGTCACACCTTTCAAAACAAATTCCATTTTCACTAGCAGTCCCTGTGAACTCCACTAGAGCACACCCGACATCATTACAGAGTCAGTACTAGCTTGCACAACATCCTGTTAGCATGCTGAATCAACTGTTTTCACAAAAGAGCTGAAAACAAGATTTGTCTGATGCCAATTTCCCAATGGTAATATACTTTGGCTTGTGTGAAATGCAGTTCAATGATGCCTTGATGTCAGTGATGGTACCCCTGTTGTCTAATAAATATGAAAACCCAGAGAATGCAGAATATATTGTGAGCAGCACTGGCATTGAATTGGGATATGATTTGTTCCAATGTTCCTCTTTGGTGGCAACCATCCTTATTAATTGCTGGTGGTCCCATTTTAGCATCACTTGTGGACATCCGCAATTTTCACCTGCTTCTGATGTCTGAAATGAAATTCACATATTCCTGGTATACCTCTGCTGCCATTTCCCTGAGAAAACCAAAGAATAGTTGTCATTAACAATTATTCCACAATGAAATAGCATTAAATTCTCTTTGTAGAACATGGCTGCCACAGCTACACTGCCTCTTTACCTATGTTCTTCTGTGTCTAATTTTTTGGCACTTCAGCTTATAATTATTGTAGAATTATGTCAGTTTGATTTTGCTCTTTGCTATTGAATATATTCTGACAGAATGGGGAAGGAAAAAAGTAATTTTCTGATTATTTTATATTTTAAAATTAAACTATAAGGGTTTGAAATGATAAATCAGTATTACTGTCTTACATTTTTTTTTTATTCATTTTTGTGTGAAATAGAATCATGATAAAAATAAATAAAAGGATATTAGTATTTATTGTTTTTTAATTAAATAAATTTAAAACCCAAGGTGGTATTAGAAATTAACCAGACTCTATACTCTACAATTGTACTATTCAGCAGAAATGCTCACAATGACTGAGAAATCCGCATTAAATTTGCATGAAGCTCAGTAGTTCTGTTACCGAGACCATCGAAATGCTTTGTCAGGCTCTTGGTAAATATCTTCAGGTCAAACACAGGAATGGCCTGTCAAGTTTCAATTTAAGATGATAGGAATTCAGGGTAACCTATCATAAGCAAAACTGCTAAATAATGTGGAAAAAAATTTGAACTGATCCATGAGGACTGTCACCAAACAAACCATATTCTTTCTTGGAGTTTTTTCTCTGCCTAGTTTGGGAACTTTCTCATACAACCTTGTATATATGATGCAGTCAAAGAAACTTATAGAAAGAGGAAATATTTGTTTTCAATAAACAAACTTGAAAAATGTTAAAACCTTTATTTTTCATTTTAGCTCTTCCTTTAAGTAAGCACCTGTAAAAGAATGTTTTGTTTTTTTTTTGTTTTTTGTTTTTTTTACTATAGTTCTGTGAAAAAAAATTATTTTACTTTATCTTTGGTTAAATATTGTTTATGACAACCATATTTGAACCTGATTCAAAAGTTTCTCATAAAAGTCTTGTTTCTTAAATTTTCCATCTAAATATTAGTTTGAGTCATGAATAATTACTGTTTTTGTTTATCAACTTTATTCTTTCAAAAATAAATTGCAGTTACATTTTATTCAATTATATATTCACTATTATTTGCAACAACTTGTTGGTGCATATCAGGCAGATTTTCGATACGTTTTGAGCAAACTTTGAGGTGAAAAATATTTCAATGAACTCATGAATCTGCTTTTTTTTTTTTTAAAGAATGCTTTCCACATCTAAGCATTTTGCAGTGATCAAAAAGGTAATAATCAGTTGGTGCAAGATCAGGTGAATACGGCAGTTGGTGTAGAACAGACCAACCAAGTTCCAAAATTAGCTCCTGTGTTATTCTTGCTGTATTCTGCCTTGCACTGTCATGGAGGAAAACAAAATTTTTCCTATTGATAAACACAGGGCATTTTTTGACTAAACCTTTATGAACATGTTGCAGCTGCTGGATGTATAAATATGCATTTAGTGTTTCATTGCACTTTATGAACTTCATAGAGCCTTTGTGATCAGTGGTGATGATTTATCCTTGTCTGTCCACCGCCTTTTGCATTGACCATTGTTGTATGCAACCCATTTTTTATTATCTGTTATAAGATATTTGTCATTACATTTGGTTCCCAGAAATGGAAATTACTTATGACTCAATCTAATAGAAACATCAAATATTCAGTATTCTTATTTTTGTTTGTTTTTTTAAATAAATTGTAAGTAGTAAGCTGTGCACCATTGGTATGTAGATTATTATATACTTTGTTCTTTAATGACCTATTGAGATTTACTATGATAAAATTATAACTATGTCTGCTTGGCAGGAAAAGTGATTTGCCGTGAGAATACTGTTCACAGTGCTGGGAATTCACAGACTCCGACTGGACACAGTGACGAGGGTGAAGACTACAAAGACTTGTCTGGCCCTACCATAAGTGGAGTGTATGGCTCTTTCCCCAACACAAACATTACTGTGAACATTACACTAAGCCCCCAAGCCTTAATGGGGCAGGGTCCAATCACAGTTACAGCCAGTACTGCTGGTGCCAACAGTGGAGGTGGAACAGGAGCAAGTGGGAGTGGCCTGAATGCTTCACTAACAAATGGTCTCAGATCTTCTACTCAATCTTCAGCTAACACTGCAACCATTGACCTAAGCCAGGCTATCCCTTCAACCTCACGTGGAGTTACTGGGAGCAGCACCAGTGCAGAGGAACGCATCCATGCTATGGCTGTGGGCAGTTTCACACATTCCAAATCTCATTCTAACCGAGCCTTAAAGTCCAGTTCCAGTAGCCATCGATCTGGTGGGGCTAGACTTGACCATAGTGGCCAACCTGCCTTTCCCATTCATCTCATTCCCAACAACGCCAGCTATGAAGCCAGTGTAAGTAAAAAGAGCCGACTAGATGTTGGCCCCATTTCAACATCAGCTGCATCGCCCACGATCAACTCATCAAGCTCTTTGTCCATAATAGACCAGATGGATCGGGCACGTTTGAAGCGAATACTTTCAAAGCCAAGCAGCAGCATTTCACGAGGCTTATATCACGGGATTTCAGGAACATCATCCTCTTCTGCTCTTCGACACAGTGCCAGTGCTAGTCAGGCACGACAGACATCGGCTACTGCAACTTCCACTTCTGCTACCACAACTAGTGCAGCACACAGCCGATATGTAGCCCTCGGCTCCAAGGATGGCAACTCCTCTGACAACTCTGTCATTTTCATCAAGCAAGACCCTGACTGACCAACTGCTGATGGTAAAAAGTAAGCCATGGCTGCCATGAAATATTGATATTTTTTTTTTTTTTATATATATTACTAACTAGTCATCTAAAAAGTGTTGGAGTTTGTCTCTCCATCTTTAAAATGCTTCACTTTTCCCATTCTGGTCAATCCATGGTGTTGTCTGATATTAAACACTGAAAAAATATATACAGCAATGGAAAGCCAAAAAAAAATTTTTTCTTAAAGAAAAAAAGTGTAAAAATAACAAAATTTATCCCAAAGAAAAAAAAGAAAGAAAGGATCACAAAATTTTATGCCTTTTAATGATACATTGTTATTTTTAATTTCTTGTTATCATTTTAACGTCTTCCTTATGTTTTTTTTTTTGTTTTTTTTTATGTTAAGTGGTTGAAAATCAGGTTCAACAAGCCAGATTGAATAATTTCTTTTTATGTGTAAATGTTCTTTTATTTTATTTTAATTCTTTTAACTAAATTTTAAATTATCATTCCAAGACACTACAAAGCCCCTAAACCCAAATGTCTCTTTGTCCGACTGCCAAAAGTCTCTTTTGTTTATTTTCTTTATATTAGTGGGGCCCACCATTTTCTTTCACTGTTGTTCCATCACTCACATGTCTAATTCTTTTGTCATGCATACACGATTCTTTGTAAAGACAGTTTTTATGTGTATAGTCAACAGCACTCACATACACACAAAACATTACAAACTCAACGTATGAGCCAAAAAATTCAGATAACCTCAGGTGTGAAATGTCTTCTGCAAAGAAAGATAAACTTAATAGAAAATTAAATGGAGTGATTTCAAGAGATGTATGTAATGTCCAGTGAGACATAGGGAACTCTGGGTTAATTAACAAATTAATCACTCAGTTTAAATGTCCTGAATTTCTGGATAACATTAGCTACCTTTTTATATATATATATATATATATATATATATATTGTTAGTAGTTATATATATATAAAGGTAGTTAATGTTTATTTTTAATCTAGCATTATTTCTTATTACTATAAACATATTTAGTGGATACAGATATTTCAGTCAACATTCCTATTTTTAAGCATTAAGATTAATGTCTGCTGAGATTGAAAGTTTTTATAAAGAAGCAGTTTCACAAATTTAAAAAAAAAACAAAAAAGGCATGAACATTCAGTTTCTGTCAAGAGTCACATTTTCTCAACTAAGACTTTTGGTCTCTAAGCCAGTCGATGTTAATTTCACTTTTTTTTTTAAGAAACTGATGTCTACTCAAACACATGTACCCACTAAATATAACCTTTATAGTTATTTAAAGCTATTAGTTAATGGTGACATTATTAAAACATAAAATTTTCAGAACCACCAATCAAGCTACCAATATGGAACTGGGGGTGTATGAAGTGGTATTCAGTTATGGGGGAGATGTATCAAGATCTGATCAGCCCTGATTGGAGCAACCAGGGAAATTGGTCTGATGTTGAAAGACCCATAAACCCCAATGATCCTAGTTATAAAGCATCACTGACAACACTTCTCAACATATTGGAAAAGCCTATTTTAAGAACTAATACACACGCACACACATATTTTAAGAACTTTCATATATATATATAGAGAGAGAGAGAGAGCGACAGACAGACACACACACATTTTTTTTTAAGAACTAATACATATAGATACACACACATACACAATATATGTGCATACAGATCCATAGTTATGACATTCACCACAATGGTTATTTTAATTTTTCTGTCAGTTTTCTTTGTATGTCTGTTTTTTCACTTTTGGAATTATAATACTATAATGTATTATTATTATACTAATATGTACCAAATGATAATTATATATCTATGATTGAAAGATATAATTATATATATATATATATACATAATTCAGTGGATGTGTATATATAATTTTATTAATCTTATATATACTCATACACACATGCACATACTTTCTTTTTGGGAACATACGGACATTTTTTGTCTCTTGTAACTGAAAGGTTTGTTTCTGTCTTTTTAGAAATTAACTTGTTTTTTCTGCATCAAGCTAAAATGAATCCAATTTTAATTAATGATTTCCCACCCACTCACCCCCATTTGCAAACAGGTTGTGCTCAGATTATTTCAGTATTGCTTACAAAATGTCACTTTTGGTTAGGGTTTTTTTTTTTTGTTTTTTTTTAATCTTCTTATTGAAGTGCATCAGCAGCAAGCATTTCACCAGATTGAATTGCTTTCTGTTGAAGATTTGGTACCAGACCAATGTTTAAATCTACAAAAACAAAAGTGAGAGGTAAAGAACACACACACACACACACACTCATATATACATACATGCAAAAATACATTTATTTATAAACTTCTGTTTTGTATGTTTTGAGCCTTGCTTTGCTGTGGGGTCTAAAGCACACCTGACTTGAAGGAGGTTTTCCCAATATAAATGGGATTCAAGTTCTAATCCTGCCGAAAGGTAATTTCTTTATTAAAACACTCAAATACCTAGACTGGTAGATATCAATTACACTTTCTTTTCTTTTTTTTAAATGTATCTACTCTAGCACATGTACCCACTAAATGTAACATTTATATGTATGCGTGTGTGTATGTGTGTATATATATATATATATATATATATATATATATATATATATATATATATAGTGTATGCTTTTTTGTGTGTATGCATGTGTACATGCATGCTTATTTTGTGTGTGTGCATATATACATGCAATATGAATTTAATTACAGCTCCACTAATCTTTATGCACTTAGACTCACACTTATGCCTTAATTTATATACATACTCACACATACATGCACACATGTACACACAACTTGCACCAGAAACTCTTACACACACACACACAGCTAACCACCTATGCACATACATAGAGAATATAAAAAAATGTCTCGTTTTTTTTTTTTTATCTGACCTTAATTTTGTAACTTTTTTTTTGCTTTTTAAAGAAAAAAATGGTGATATAATGCTTTTTATATCTAATTGGTATTGTATTTACTCTGTA